>JACJUY010001531.1:29526-52346 GCA_014220935.1 Platorchestia sp. MABIK | reverse complement strand
GATATACTCGTATGAAGGAACACACAGATCAAAACAAGCTACGATATACTCGTATGAAGGAACACACAGATCAAAACAAGCTACGATATGCTCGTATGAAGGAACACACAGATCAAAACAAGCTACGATATACTCGTATGAAGGAACACACAAATCAAAACAAGCTACGATATGCTCGTATGAAGGAAAACACAGATCAAAACAAGCTACGATATGCTCGTATGAAGGAACACGGATCAAAATAAGCTACGATATACTCGTATGAAGGAACACACAGATCAAAACAAGCTACGATATACTCGTATGAAGGAACACACAGATCCAAACAAGCTACGATATGCTCGTATGAAGGAACACACAGATCAAAACAAGCTACGATATGCTCGTATGAAGGAACACACAGATCAAAACAAGCTACGATATACTCGTATGAAGGAACACGGATCTAAATAAGCTACGATATACTCGTATGAAGGAACACACAAATCAAAACAAGCTACGATATGCTCGTATGAAGGAACACACAGATCAAAACAAGCTACGATATACTCGTATGAAGGAACACGGATCAAAATAAGCTACGATATACTCGTATGAAGGAAGACACAAATCAAAACAAGCTACGATATGCTCGTATGAAGGAACACACAGATCAAAACAAGCTACGATTTGCTCGTATGAAGGAACACACAGATCAAAACAAGCTACGATATACTATACGAGTTTTATAATTCTAATGAAACTCGTATTTACGTTTTTTAACTCGTTGTAACGCAAATAACGCAACTTGCGACTTCCAGCGGGTCACCTGCATAATGGAAACCTCAGCCAACACCAGGGGTCACCAGCAACCTAGGAGTTATGAGCCTTTTGTTCTCAGAGATTGTGGTGGTCACTGCAGGCTGTTACGATCGTGATCACAATATACTTACGAGAAGAAGGCTAATACGACCGTGATGATATTAAACTTACGAAAAAAATGCTGTTAAGATCGTGATGACAATTAGTCTCCGATGCGACGAGAACACAACTAATACATAATAATAATGTGGATGAGTGAAAGATCAATTTACAACGACCTTGCATATAATCATAAGTAAGACATAAAAGAAACTTTAATATCCAACAAACAACAATTTTAGCAGTGAAGATAATAATAAAGGTACGTCGTTCACACTCGCCATTTTTCAAACTATCTTGATCATGGATGCAGCTTCCAAATTTTTTTATCGAAAAACGCCCTCCCACAAGAAAGCAGTTTCTACTCTCTCATGAAACTGTAATTATTTCGGTAACTGGAAGTTCTGCGGCGCGACACACACACCAAAACTAAACCATCAGTCCATTCTGTCAGTACTCAGACGCCGCGTCATGGCACGCTCGCAAACCTCGAGACGAATTTTTTTTAAATATCACGTTACCGTAGCGGTACCTCTGGCAGTATAAGTTCCTTGTGGGCTTGGCTTTTATTCTGCCCAAATTCTCAAGTTTGACTCTTTAAAGTGGAATATGAGCCCTGAACATCTGGCAGTTCTATCATATAGTGTTGCCAAAAGCTTAAACTTCATTCGAAAAGAACTCAAACTCGTAGACTTCGAGGCCGAACAAAAACCGCGCGCAGCATAACCAAGTGAAGAAATTATCTCATATTGCCAGCCGTGCCACTGCAATGACTTGGTTGTTTTGAAAATCCAGTACCAGGCAGAAAAGTTACAGCACACACACCCGCTTTGGGCAGTAGGGTAGGTGGCACGGTGGAAGAAAAAAATTATTTCCAATAAAGATGATACAAAAAAACATTATTGGTTTTTAAAATGTCTTAACATAAAATCCTAAGTTGATAAATTACCAGTAAGAGTGTTGATTGAGAGATGATGATTGAGAGAAACAGATGATTGAGAGAAAAGTATGTAAAAATGCATTCCCATCGTTGAGCAATCCAGGTTTGATAATACATGTGAATACAAGTTAAAAAAAAAAGCATCAGTCAAACCAGTCTTTTTCGTCGACAGTGTTGCAATGGTGACGTCATGGCATCGAACCAATAGCAGCGCTTAGATTTCCTCTACGACGATAGGCAGCACCCACCTGAACAGAAGCTTCCAAAAGCAACCGAAGCCTTTGCTGGACGCAACGTGGTGGGTGTAGGTGACGGTCATGGTGTTCTTCTTCTACCTGGTCTTCTCTTCGCGCCGTGAAGCTATCGCTTGTTGCTGTGTTTCTTTTCTCGAGGAAGTTAAATATTTAACCTCCGCACCGACACACACACGCACAACAGAACAACACGCGGTACAAAAATTTATCAGAGATAGGCACGAAACATGGAATAATAACTTGGTTCTGTTAATGAACTGTCTCACCCTACAAAAGTTTATCCTTAATTAACGACCAGGATTGAAGTTATGGGATGATCAGCACTGCTAAGATCGTCTGGTAAAAGAAAAAGAAATGAGTCCCTCACTTCAACAAGGAATCCATGTAAATAATCTGCTAAAATTACACTGGAGGTTAAAAAATTATTGATTTTTGTCTCGATAAAGTAAGAACGCACCATGATATAACAACAATTACAATGTAGATAACCACATTAATAAACAATGGTTTTTAGGCTACCAACTAAACCCATTAAACGTCTAAACTAAGATAGCTTCCACGTACACTGGGCATAATCGACAAATAATCATCTAGCTTAAAGGTATTATGCAGCGAAGACACAAAAATATAAGAATGTCTTCCAAACGAGAGAGAGTGACGTCACTACGGCCGATAATACTACGGCTCATTCACGTACCAGTAGACATGAATATTTTATGTTCAACGATCTTTTCAAAGCATAACTGTTTTCATACGAGGTAGAATGTAATCGTGTGCAATTGTATTTTCCGTTTTCCTTTATAAAGGATAAAAATGTATTCGAGCACTGAAGTCGATTTACCAATTTTGCTGACAAAATAACCAATCGAAGCGATAACACGTTCACTGAGTATTGGGCCACATGTGTACCGAGAGGTAAGTTGCCCATTTACGTGCCGGTATAAATGAATGACATTTCATCTGTTTCAAGACATTTTTAAAATTAATTGTTTTCATCCGAGGTGAAATGTTATCGTGTTATTGTATTTTTCATATTCATGAGGAAGAATTAAAATTTATTCAAGCAGGAAAACCGATTTCCCTATTCTGCTAATTCCAACCTTACCAAACCAACCGTAACAGCCGCGGAAACGCAGTGAACGTGTTAAGAAACATGCAAACGCAGTGAATGTGTTTATACAACAATAGAAATTGCCACAATAATTTTCATACCTCATACGATCCAAAAATAAATAAGCCGGCCGTTCGATATCCCGCTTCACAAATTACTTTCTGAAGCTGCCGACGATGGTAGATAGAATTTACTGATCACAAAACGTTCTACTGCACGCATTACTATGTTGGTTCACCTTTTATCTCTCAACACTTTGACTGCGGCAGGTAAAACTGAAGTTTAATATTCAACTCAAATTTAAAGTCAATTACTGGAAATAATGTTAGAAATAGCAAATATTACCTGGATCGTTTCTTCATTTAGTTTTCATCAAGGAATTATAAAAATTAATTTTGCGACTGCTGGTCGAGCAGCAGCAGTATGAAAATTTCCTCCGTGTTCGCTGGTGGCTCACGCCGCAGTCAAAGCGTTGAAGTTTCCAATAAATCTAACTTAAATGATCAAGAAAGACGGTCCAGTGACATGCCGTGTAAAGGGAGGTGAGAGAGAGAGATTGCATCAGGGGCTCTATTTACAAACAACATAGCCGTCGTTGCGGTAAAGCTGGAAGCGTGGATTTTTGTAATCGACTTGGCTACGCTACGTGCTACCACACGTAGCGTAGCCAAATACACTTAGGAGAAAGTGTAGAAGGAGAACTAAATTGAGATGTTTAGGAAAATTGACAAAATTTTCCTACGTGTTTTAAGGGAACTTTACTTATGTTTATTTCTACTTGCACACCACCAGAATTTTTCTGGATTCCTTTACACCAGCTACGCGCTATCCTCTGAACACGACAGTTAGCATGCGGCAAACAGCTGAATAATTCGATGTAGTGAACGGGATGTTTTGAGGCAGAAGCGTTGCGTGTGATGCAATGCGCACGATTTTGCGCGAACGATGTGCAGTGACTTCTAATGAGGTGCACCCAGCAACTCTGCTCCGCTCCCTCGAGATAATCAGGGTTGCCAGATTTTCAGGCCATGATCCTCAAATTTAGTATCTTTAATCCGAATTAGAATGTAGAGAAATTTTGTGGCTAGATGAACGGGGATCTGACAACCTAGAGATGCCACGCACGCCGTGCACTTCATTATGCGGTGCCAGTAAAGTTGTGAGGCGCCGTAGACATGTCGCTCTTTATTGAAGTCATTTAGCAGTAATTCTACGTACGTCTCCATAGCTGTAGAGGAGAATAAACTCAGCCGCAATTTGCATGTACAGCACCACTATCGCGTGGCTCGCACGAAGAAGTAGAGCTAAAACTCCGTATAATTTCAAGCGACTGCCGATTGAATTCAGTCCTTTGAATTTACGCTGAAGTAGACAAAACTCCGTGCAATTTACCACTGAGTCAATACGAAGTTAAAACTCCGTGAAATTTCAAGCGACTGTAGATTGAATTCAGCCCTTTTAATTTCGATTGGTCCTCTCCGTTGAGGCAATGAGGAGCAGGCTTACTTAAGTCGCTGTGTCGTTTCCCAGGCCCTGTCCTGCCCAGACTCTGGCGAGCCCAACACACAACCAGTAAACACAACCAGTAATGACTAACTGCTTCTCTAACGGCTAGTAATAATAATAAAAAATATCATAATGATGATGTTAATGACAATGCCTTTATTTAGGGTAATAATATCTCCCTAAGTATAACAACTAACTTCTTCATCGGAATAACTAAATAACTAGCTTATGTATCTGTAGCTGTACAGTAAATCCATTTCCTATCAGCTCATTGCAGACACGATTTGTCTAATTTAACCAGTCAGTTACAAGGTCAAAGCATATATACCCGAGTAAACTAGGATATTTTTATAGCGGTCAAAGAGATGCACACATTCCCTCGTGCATGGGTTTTCACGAGAGTCCATTAACAGGGTTTCAAAAGTTCGAAACCATAAGCAATTCCAGGGATGATTTAACGCCATGACGTAATACTGAATTCAATGGTTGAGTCTGTACCCATTGTACACATCTGAGTAAGTAGGTGGATAAGCGACTAATTTTCTTACTTTTCCCAAAAGGAAGAAACACAGAGCTCTTTGTTCCAATTGGAACCCTCCACAGGAAGCACGAACGCTCCTAACCAGCAGGCAACTATAAGCACGAAGGTTGAATTGAGACAAAAAGCATCGAAAGACTTGGGGAAGAAAATAGCATGCAAAATAAGTGAATTTGTCACGGTCGATGCTTGTTTTTTTGGTCTCATAACAAGTGGTGCGCTCGCTAGGTCAAGTTAATTAAGAGAAAACGGATCATTCGTTGCACTGTACTTTTAAACTTTGTATCATTTTGGTTCAGGTTCTTAATAGAGGATAAATATCGTGCCCGCGGTTATTAATTTTAATTAATGCCGACTAAATCACAATCAAATGATAATGAGCTACGAACAATTCATGATTAGAAGAAAAAGTTTCGTATTTCTTCACGTCAGTTTAAATTTAAAAAAATTACGATTCTTCGTCATTCCAATGCACGATCTGAATCAAAATTTGAAACAATAAATAAAATTCTCACAAGTCCTCATAATGCGATTTTCTTTGCCCGGGAAAATGCTGAATGCTGAACAGAAACGGCAACTTGCACCAAGAGACGTCATAGAAGACTACCTCAAGAGAGATTGCAGTAGGTACGCAGGAAGGAATGCAGTCCGAGTGTGTTGTAATCTATGAACAACCAATACAAAAAATTTAAGAGTAAAAATTTTCAATAAAACCCAGTCTAACTTTTTCGCCGGAACATGCATGTTTTTCGCCGCCCAAGCGATTCATTTACTTGGGCGGATAAAAACATGCATTCAGGGGGCGAAAAAGTTAGAGTGGGAATTAGATTTGTAGCCTTCGCAGACGCAGCCTCCACTTTTTCTCGCAACGCAACAGCGATCAAACTGCCCCAATATACATGACGTACACCCACAGCGCACAAATTGGCGATAACGCGTTGTCTGCTACGTCACACGCACAACAACATGAGCCATACAGGCTGTCTCATCCTCGATCGCGCACCACTCATAGTAAAAGATAACGTGTTGGCACATCTTGCGATCTGTAAAACTCTGAACATTGAGGGTATCGGTTGTGCATGCCCCCATTGTGTATAATGTAGGTACGTAATAAAGTAAGTACGCAAGGATTTTGTCGTGTTTTTGTTCAATGCTTGTATATTTGTACTTGCAGATGTGACTGATGATGAGCTGAGGCTTGAAACGTTTCATTAAAATGATTTTAAAGATCTTCTTTGCTATAACCTTCAAAGTAAGCACGTAAGTAGATGCGTAATGACAGACTGATAAGATCAGACCAGATACTACAGCTTTGACAGACATGTGCAGCACTCGACTTCCCTGAACGAGTTCAAACCGACACAGCATGACTGTCAAATTTAAGTATAAGGTTGAACCGATAATAAGTCATTCATAGCATCCAACAAGACAGATAACGAATGTGTGTAGCTTGCGAGTTGCGAGCCGACTTTAAGACTGGCATCAACAAGTAAGTCATTCAATTTTAAACAAAAGAGAAGCTCCTCTTAGGTGATCATCTCAATACTAAAACCAAGGAGAACATAGGTCCAAAGGAAAGAGATAGGCTAAAGAATTAAAAGAGCTCTCTGTAGAAGCAGGGCACACGGTAGCCTTCATTCAAGCATTGCGCCTTCACAAGAGTGATATTTTTACTGCTTGCTGCCACACGGAGGAGGAAAATGAGTTGACCACAATTTCAACGCATTGGAATCTTGTATGCTAGATACCAAAATATCGAAAATCTTAAACGGCGACGTAGAGTGATTTCTGGAACGACGACGTTGACATAAATTGACGTATTTCAGGAAGACGAAGAAATTGAAGAATTAAGTACGCAGATCGCAGGCAAGCGAGTCGTGTAGCAAGGAACAATTCCTGAGATCGAAAGAATTCTGATAACAGACGCCACAAACGAAGCTTGGTAAAGAGCTCAACACGGTCCTCAAAGGAGACAACGTATATCAAGAACAGATACTACTCATTTTAAATGTTTTCGAAAAAAGTATCAGTGAATTAAAACTGATGGCCAGTCATCAAAAATAAACTTTGGAAGCATTCTTTCATAAATGAATATGACTCGAACAACTTTCGACCGCAATTACAACCACAATTTTTACCGAATTGTGAATTTCTATCCTCGCTACACCCAACTTCTGAAAATGACATCACTACACACATTTGATCGTAGATCAAAATAGTGCTAGAGAACAAGCCGTCATTGATTGAAACGACTTGCAGAACCTCCCTGTAAACAGAGCAATGAAATGTTCCGACAAGTGTTGACGTGTTCAGGAGATGAGTTGAGAATTTGTGGCTATCTCGAGGGAGAAACGCAGCATTGCAACACGAGCGTACGCGAGATAATGCACCTGTCGTTGCCACGTTGATAAGGTGCGAGTCGGCAGCAGGTGCTGTAGAGCACCTGAGATAGGGGCAAGGGACGGCAGTAGGTGCTGTAGAGCACCTGAGATAAGGGTAAGGGGCGGCAGTAGGGGCAGCAGGTGCTGTAGAGCACCTGAGACAAGGGTAAGGGGCGGCAGTAGGGGCAGTAGGTGCTGTAGAGCACCTGAGATAAGGGTTAGGGGCGGCAGTAGGGGCAGTAGGTGCTGTAGAGCACCTGAGATAAGGGCAAGGGGCGGCAGTAGGGGCAGTAGGTGCTGTAGAGCACCTGAGATAAGGGCAAGGGGCGGCAGTAGGGGCAGCAGGTGCTGTAGAGCACCTGAGATAAGGGCAAGGGGCGGCAGCAGGGGCAGTAGGTGCTGTAGAGCACCTGAGATAAGGGCAAGGGGCGGCAGTAGGGGCAGCAGGTGCTGTAGAGCACCTGAGATAAGGGCAAGAGGCGGCAGTAGGGGCAGCAGGTGCAGTAGAGCACCTGAGATAAGCATGAGAGGAAGCAATAAGACTATGAGGTGTTATTGATCAGCTGAGAAAAAATGAAGAAATGGCAGCAGGGTGAGCAAAGGTCACACTTAACCCTAAAAAGATCCTAGTTCGAGTCTAGTTCCGCAACGCGCGTTATCTTCATCAGAGCGGTCAGCTTCTCTGTTGAGTATAGAAAACAGAACGGAGAGGGTACAGAGGGAACTCGCTAAACTTGCGCTTCACTCCCATCCTCTTTAGTTTCCAGGAAACCATGAAAATCTCGTTCCGACAATCCGAGCGAAGTCTAGTGCGTACTGACACACCTTCTAACGAATACATTTGAAAATCCGAAGAGGATTAGCATTCCCAGTATTATGTACCTCAGTAAATCATAATCATTACGTTATGGCAGAAATGGAGCAACCAGTGAAAATGTTTATGAAATCGGCTCAACTCCCACCACCACCGCACGCCAGCCTATCGAGGCTGAGAGCGGCGTGTTGTCAGGCAATGCCTCTTTGATGCGGCCAAAATAGACGACTCATGACAGGACTACAGCGTCGCTATAGTCCACATCTCTCTGCAACGATACCCTGACGAAAAGCACATCAAACTATAGATTTGAGATCTGACTTTTATTTGAAAATATACAATCGATACTCAAGTTAAACATCAACTTGTACAAACTTCAACTTTTACGGATGGCAAAATATTGCCAGTAATCCAACTAATACGATGCTTGACTAACTAACGCCATGGATATAACGACTGAAGAAAAAAGATGTTAAACATGAACAAGAAAATAAAAATCACATAAAAATAGCAGGATCAACAGTATTTTGAATGGTGAATTCACTAAAAAAAGAATGAGTAAAGTTGCCACTGAGGCGGGCAGTTTCCCACCGAACAAGACCCTCGCTGAAGTACAGCGTGCGCTGCCAAATGTTATCGCGGCAACTGTGGCGGTAAGCTCGCGTGAAAAAGTTTGGCGTGGTACACCTTACGTGATTCTTGCTCGCATATGTTACCGTGCATAGGTGGTCAGGTGCACACCAGGTGGTCAGGTGCACACCAGGTGGTCAGGTGCACACCAGGTGGTCAGGTGCACACCAGGTGGTCAGGTGCACACCAGGTGGTCAGGTGCACACCAGGTGGTCAGGTGCACACCAGGTGGTCAGGTGCAGACAGGTGGTCAGGTGCACACAGGTGGTCAGGTGCAGACAGGTGGTCAGGTGTCCACAGGTGGTCAGGTGCTAACACCATCACGCCGATGAAGGAATGACAAAGCAGTCAGTGTTCCAACTCATGAAAGCAAAGTCGGGACTGATGAAAATGATCCAAGTAAAACTGACGATAATGACTACAGAAAGTTGTGTGCGCGGACATGGTTAACTGTTCATCATTCTTAATTCTTACGACCACACTAGCGATTTGATTAGAAGTTAACCTCCCTGACAACAACAAGGGGGTTCTGAAGAAAGAAGGAGGAAGGCACCATTAACATAGTACGGAGATAAAGGAACGGGTAATCTATGCTTAATGCGTGTCGCCCGCACACTACGCACACATACACGAAGGTTGAAAGAAGTTGGTTCGAAACAAGATTAAGGTTGAAGAAGAAAGTAACAAGTGTTAAATGAAAGAGAGCAGCTGTGAATCGAAAAAAGATGGTCCGTAAAAAAGAAGAACCAATTTTATTCCAACAAAAGAAAGACTTACAATACCTAAAGCTCGGACCTCACATTTTACCATCGAGAATTAATACAAAACAAAATGCTTATCAAATCCAACAAAATGCTCAACAAATTCAGATCGTCTGCAATGCAGTACTACGTTGCAAGCATTAGAAAGTGCTCAACAAATTCATTTTGCAGCACTACATTACACGCAGCCTGTGTTCGTAGAAAAAAGTTCGCCGCTAAATATAAAACGATAGAAATATCTTCAATACTCGGTCAAGGACGTAGCATTTTGATGTTAAAGCGAGAACGTTTAGTTTCTCATCGGTTCGTTTTATCCAAGCACATAATCTTATCTTATCACTGACATCTGAAACTCTATGACCCATTATTTGTAGGTTGAGGCAAAGCCATTCCGCACTTCTATTTACACTGAATTCATTTGGGCTGTATACTCAACGAAAGTACGTATTGTGTTTATCAGTAATTACCACATCTAAGATGGTCTGAAGCATGGCAATAGCGTCACTGAGATGCGCGTGGCGGGATCAGGTTTTCATAGCGTTTTGAACCGCTGATTTTGTAACCTTCTTTCCTAGACGGACGTCGCCTTAGCCAAGTCAGCTAAGGACTCACGCGTCCAGCTGCTTAACGACATAAGTTGCTCACAACTCCGACCCGTCGTTATCTGGGAACCACAAAAAACTTCTTTCCGGTAAAAAGAGCGAAGCTTATTGTGAAAAAGCGTATCTTCTCATTCATACGCTACGTAAAAATATTCACGAAACGGTACTCATGGCACAATTACGAAAAACTAATCGAAAGTTAGGAGGTAAAAGTTATCGTAAATTAAAATCAATTCCTGTTACTTAGTATCACAGACACGCAGCATGAAGACCAGTCTCTCAGGACGAGACTTTTGGAACGCATACACAAACGCTTACGAGTGGATCCCAGGTACGAATGTATCTTAGACACGAATGTATCTTAGACACGAATGTATCTTAGACACGAATGTATCTTAGACACGAATGTATCTTAGACACGAATGTATCTTAGACACGAATGTATCTTAGACACGAATGTATCTTAGACACGAATGTTTCTTAGACACGAATGTATCTTAGACACGAATGTATCTTAGACACGAATGTATCTTAGACACGAATGTATCTTAGACACGAATGTATCTTAGACACGAATGTATCATAGACACGAATGTATCATAGACACGAATGTATCTTAGACACGAATGTATCTTAGACACGAATGTATCTTAGACACGAATGTATCATAGACACGAATGTATCTTAGACACGAATGTATCTTAGACACGAATGTATCTTAGACACGAATGTATCTTAGACACGAATGTATCTTAGACACGAATATATCTTAGACACGAATGTATCCCATATACGAATGTATCCCATATACGAATGTATCCCATATACGAATGTATCCCATGTACGAATGAATCCCATATACGAATGTATCCCATATACGAATGTATCCCGTATACGAATGAATCACAGAAACAAGTGTACCACAGATACGAGTGTCTCACAGATACGAGTGTCTCACAGATACGCAGCATGAAGACCAATCTTTCATGTCTCTCTGTACGAGACTTCTGGAACGTGCACACACACACACACACACATGCTTTGAGAGTACCATCGGGGCACATTGAAACTACATGCAATTAATGCACGGAAATTAAAAAAAAAGGAAGAGCTTAGAGCAAGCGCAAAGCAGAGCAGTGGGGCGCCAGGAGCTATCGATTGGACCTGGTCATCTGAGCGAACACCTCCAGCTCGCGCTGGTGACATCGCCCTGGCTGCCGCAGTGGCTGCACTGCATCTTCTGTAGGCTCCTAAGGCAGGTGTGATCGGTGGGACTTTTTATTGTCAAAATCTTCATGTTAGAGAATTTTCATTTGAGCATAAAATGTACTCAGCTTCCTGCAACCCTGAATAATCCTAACATTATACATCAATACTGTTATATTCGGGAAATGTCATTTTCAGAAATTTAAAACCTGAAAATTTTAGCTAGAAACAAGCCAATGAATCCCTCACCATGAACCACGGAGGTTTGGTGCAGTTTTCCAGTAAAACAAATAAAATTATTCAAGAAACCCCAACATAAGCAGTACACTGAAAAGCTTCATTTCACGTGTAAACAGCAAGCCCATTTTTTATAGAAATAGAAGAAAATTAACTTATCCCTAATAAATTTCCTGCAGAACGTCTATCACAAAACAAAGGTTATCGAACACAAACGGAACGGCAGTTCATCGCACACATCGCACGAAACGCGCACGCGCGACTCAGGCAGCGTGACCTCAACACGGTTGCCCTGATCAGAATATGCGACTGCGTCATTAGTCCTCAATGCAACGAATAATTTTGAACCAAAACTATCTATTTACTAAATATTAACACTCAAGTTGAACGGTTAGAATTTCTAACTAACTTGAATAACTATTTCAATAGATTTGGTTTACGGGTTTTGTATTTGCAATTTTTGAACCACACCTATTCACAGCATAACCATGCCTAAATATTAACACTCAAGTAAAAGGATTTGAATGAATGATTGCCAAATCCGGAGTACTCTTTCATTTCTCTTGATTTACCGGTGCTGAATATGCGCCCTGTGTCAGACCACATATCGGCGTGCGGTATACTATACTCCCAGCTGCAAGTTTAAGCAATTTATTTGCCACAAGCGACACAGCAGTATGTTGTTTCTCTAGTCAAGTACAAAGGACACATTTGAGTATAGTTACTCGTGGGCTCGAATAAGTTCAGTGACTTCTAAGGCCTCCTATCATCAACGCTACTCTAAGGTGTACAATTATGTTAAGTTAGTCCTTTTCAAAAACCGAAACGCTTCTGACAGTGTTCCCATTATCATTTGAATTCCTAATGAGGTACTTACTGAAATCAGGTAAGGCTCTTAAATATATTAACTAGAGGCAACTTACCTCAACTGTTAACTACGCATTCTTTTGGTCAGACCAACACCACCAGAGTGGAATTTAAATGTAAACCAAGTGATCAAAGGTGCAGATAAGCAGCATTAATTAAACAACATTACCGAGGGTAAAATGGTGGCTGAAAGTAACATATGCGTAACAAATTCGACGTAGTAAAAGGCTTTAGAACACAAAGAGTTGTTGAAATGAAATATGCACAAGCTGTAGGTTTTACTAATTAATTACATTAACTTGGCATCAACGAAACACTTCATACGTCTTCCACCGTTTTGTAACCAAGACAGCGACGGCTTACGCTGGCGAATAACATCTAAATTACTATGTAAACAAAACCTCTGATAGTATCCTTTGTCGCAAAAAATTCTGGGTTGTGCAGGCGGAAGCGAACGAAATCTGACTCACCGATCATCTCAAACACCAAATATCTTACGTATATCTCAAGGTCCTAAAGATATAAATTAATAAATATTCATATTAAATAACGTATACCCTTACTCGAGCACTCATTTTTATTAGCAATAATCGTAAGTAATTCTCAGAAGAAATTCTAGGTTTAAGCACGTGAGTTATTATCTCAAGCACTAGAGCTAACGTTTCAGACCACCGAAGTGAGAAGTGAAGAAAGTTCAATTCACAATGTAAATATCCTCTACACGAGTTTCATAAGTCTCATTACACTAGTTTGACAGAGAAATAGGAAAAATACACGGATATTAACCAGCAGAAGACACAGTTACGCTGATGCGCTTCGACAAGCGGTTCACAAGCACAGAGAGCGCGCGGTGTGAGACAACCTATACTCACGAGCCGCAGATGTCAACTGACTAATTCTGGAGTTTCAGCCTGTCAGATCATCCGCAGATTTTCATTCCGCAAAATTAATAACTAATGTCATTCTCCAACTTTTAACAAAAGTAGCAACACAAGAAACACTTGAATTCGATTAGTCAATTAATAATGGTTTAATTCCTAAAAAGTTTTCAAAAGTATATGCGTGAAACTGAAGAGCAAATACTTTTAAGCTCTTGACGCCTCTAGCAGAAATTTTTCGGAGATTGGAGGTGAAAGGCCAGAGTGAGGTGAAAACGAGATTGAGAGGCGAACAAAAGAGCATAGACTGAATCAGTGGATGCTTAGCATGGCGCAAAAGTCTACACCAATCTGGTACATGCGAAAGAAAGTGCCTAAGTGTGAGATGTTCTATAATGATAGTTTTGGTAGGCAACTTTTGTTTGTTTTTAGGTGTAAAGCATTGAGCGTGAATAGACGCGCAATATAACTTAGCAACAAGTAACCTCTTGTTGCAAATACTTCGATCTAAGTGCGCGAACATTGCAATCTTTCAACCTAAGAAATAGGGCCCTAACATATTTTCATTTGAATGTTCAAGATTTCGAATAACAAACGCTAGAATGGCATTTCAACTTTGAATAACCGTGATCTGATTTTTTTTAAATCGTGTACCCGTTCCACACTGAAAATGGAAATGACACATTAAAAATTATCAAGCAAAAATTAAATGCTTTGGACGGAAATCACTCCTCGCACAATGCTTAGTAACATAAATTAGAATGTAGGTCAGATGCTCATCCGCAGCTCAAGTTTGAGACGCGCAGGACAGTTGGAGTCCCTCAAGTTTGTGATAGAAGTTTGTAAATCGAACTCGTGTGTAAGAAAAAAGCTCTCAGAATAATTATTTTCCATAAAATAATTGCTTGAATTTCTATTGCGTACAAAAGATTCTGACTTAATGATGCTTCGGAGTGGAAAATTGAGTCTTTAATTTAAAGCAGCTAGGTGTCGTTAGTGCATAATGTTGTCGCATGGAAATGAGGTGTTATATGCCAGAAGTTTAACGTTTTCTCTACTATCGATGATTTACTAATGAATGCTCAACCACTGGACTTTTTTTAGCAATAAAATAATTTTCTAATTATTCTGTTTCAGCATTAATTGAAATTAGTTATCACAGTTAACCAATGAAATAAATTGTCCAAATGGTACGAACTGAAAAAAGTTCCAAAAAATGAAAAAATAAATATTCATAAATATTAAAACTGTTATCACTTTCACGGAACACTAGTGGCAAATTAAGAAGAAATTCACTTCACATTTTTTCATCGGAATATTTTCAATCGTTAAAATCTAATACCTCTTAAGTCTATGAAAAGCAACGTTTCGATGTACAAACATCATCAGACTAAGAAAATACAGAAAAATTGTTCAGTCACTTTGTTAGATTAGGTTTTAACGATTGACAGTGTTCCAATAAAAATGTTGAGTGAATTTCTCCTTAATTTGACACGTGATGAACTCGATCTGTTTCGGAAAGTTGAAAAAGAAACACAAATGAGCTAAATAACCGCCTTCGAGCACAATCGGGTACTCGTAACAAACGGTGCTTATTCAGAAACGTAAGAAATGAAACACGTATCTAAAGATTGATTTTACTAATATTGAACATAAAAGCACTTAAAATAAATTGGGAAACTCACCTAGAAGAATGACGAAGTCTCGTTCTAAATTTGACAAAAAAAGCATGCAGTTCAGTTTCACATGTAATTTTTACCAATGCTCCCTATTACTAGTGCAATCACAATACCTCTTGCACTATGAAATACCACATAAGTAGCATCGTTTACACGTGATCTGGCACACCAAAGATAGCCCAATGAAACTAGTACGTTAAAACGTACATGTATAAATACTGCACTGAAATTAATTATGGACCATAAAAATATGGACGTGATGAATCTTGGAGTTGAATGCTACCATCTGATGAGGCCCATATTGATCCAATGTCAGCAGGAGATAAAGAACCTCCCACCAACCGATGAATGACAACCAACCCCCTGACAAGCTCAGAGGAAGGTGTACTAAGGAGTGGTTTTCAACCAATAGATCCGATGAACTGGAATAATTAATAGGGCAGCAAATGCTTGCAAACAAAAATTTCGGTAAAATATCTCTCAAAAAAAGAAACCCCCAAATGATATGCTTACAATGGAATTAATGCTTTGAAGCCTTAAATGATATTCTTACGATAGAATTAATGTTCTGAAATGAAGAAGGCAGCTTCTTGACCTTAAGCTGAGAGCAAGCTTATGGGTTCCTTGTAAGGAACACTAGAAATATTCAACAACTGAGATATTTTTGCCAATGAGAATACGTAAAAAATATCATAATTCTCAGTCATGAGCTTGTCAAAAAAAAAAGCAGACCTGACCAAGTAAAAAAAAGAGCAATATCGTAAATTAACTGCAAATATTTCATGAGTAAATTAATTCATTTGAAACGTTTTAATATATGCTCTAGCAATCTTAAAAAATACTACGAGTTTGAACTGAATAAAACAATTTTTGAGTCAAAACAATGGGATAATTTCAGGTATAAGAGAGGAATGATAGAGAAATATAGACACCAACAATGCACCGAACTCTCAGGAATGGCATGGATCACAAGCACAAAGCTACTAGCTCAAACACTGTCGGCAGAGATTTCAATCATGTCCATGTAAGCTCCAGTGAGCAGATCTGCCTCCTGGACACCCAGTCTCTCCATGAGGCCTTCAGCGATGGCCTGTCCTTCGGCAGCTGTTTGATCCTCCCTTAAGACGACCTGGCGAGTGGAGTAAAAATAAGGATGTTTTATTCCAATTGAGGCCTGATCCATTTCATGTACCTTGGTTTTTCAAATTTTCTCTAATTGAAGCATGATACATGCAATCTTGTACATTGGTTTACTAAATCTTTTATAACTTATACCACGACGCTTTAATGGTTACCCTCGGTCAAGCCGGTACTCATTTCTGACACCTGGGTGGAGTGGGGAATTGTGGCCGAGTTCTCCTTTTCTTAAGGTTGAGAATCACCGGGTGGCACTGCCAGGATTGCAGTAAGTGAGACAATACTGAGCATCTCACCCTTTCCTTGGGTCCAGTAATAACCTCAAGATATAATTTTCTGTTCTTCAGTCCCTAAAGGCTTCTTACTACAACCCCACAAAAACAGCCAAACTATTTCACAAGAAATAATGTTCAAGCATACTCACTTTTGAAATCAGATAATCTTGCTACATCTTTTGCCCTTGGTTGTCTACCAACTTCTACCTGGGTATATTCTACAAAAGTACTACTAAGTGGGATGCTCATTTCTTTTTTGTTGCATTCACATTCAATAATTTTTAATAGTTACCTAAAAATTAAACTAGGTAAGTACCATCAATTGTATAGTCTTATGTAGTAAAATTAATCCCATATTTTATAGGCAGTTACATGCAACACAAAATGATTAAGCTAATGTTCAAGTAATGTTCTAAGCAATATAAAAAATATGCTAGTAAGTACTGATAACACCAATACAACGTACAAAAACGCCACCATAGTGAAAAACTCATAAAATTTTAGCAAATAAACTCAGTTTTATTGGCATGTGTCATTTTGACAACTTCTGGGCACATCTCTAGTTTACAACACATCAAGTTAAAATTCTAGAAAAGCCACAAAATGACATCAATACAATGTCCCTCTTATTGCAACCTGAGCCATGTTTTCTAGTTGACCTGCAGCTGATAAACTCAATTGGCTCAACTGAAATGAACATCAGAAATATGACCTCTCACCTCAAGCTCCATGAAGTCTCCAAGTCCCTGTACTCTGTCAACGTGCAGCCTCGTCTGCCCTACCATAAACAGGTGCCTGGTTTTTGTGACCTCACCCCGTACTCCAAAGCAGGCGGTGAGCATGGCCTGAACAGGCTGCAGTCCTCCATTCACCCCACTTCCTTGAGCCTGCAACCAGTATTTACTTCAAAATTCCAATGAAAGCTCACTAACTGTTTTATAAAATAAGGTAAAATGCCTAACAATAAAACTAATAACAGGAAAATGCACTATAAGGGGAGCTCAAACATTCCAAGGTAGTTTAACTGGCCAAAATCCCTTTGAGATGCACATTGAAGCCATTTTTTATCATATTCAAAAGAACGAGCTCTTGTTGAGCTTAAAAATTAAACTCAGTTGTAATGAAATCAACAATAAGCATTCTTCACTAAATCATGAATGAAATCATAAGTGATTCGAACTTTTAATAGTTAACAGTTATTTTTTCAGAAGTCATCAGAGATGAAAGAGTTAGAGAATAGACTACTAACAACTAAGCAGACACTATCATGACAATGTCAGAGCTCATTACACATTTGTATACATTCCTGAACTCATAAAAATTATGAAAATCATAACTCTCATCAAAAGCATACTAACAAATTGGAAAGGACTCACTCAAATCCATCAAAGGAAGGACCAGCAGCAGCCCCATCTAAACCAAGAAATACCAGATAAACTGGCCACCCAGCATCAGGCAGGTAAGGCAAGCCTTCAACAGATGAGAGTGGCTAAGGTAACATAAATGCACAGCTGGCAATGATGAATTCATAACTTACTATGAGTTTAACTGAGCTAAGTTTCATTTTTGATTTAGAACTTTCTTGAAATTTCACTTAGCATATGGTAGGTAAATTCTCTCATTCTGCAGAATACTCTTAAAGGATAGTGAGTAAAAAATAAGACACAGAAGGAATTAACATAAGTTATAATAACATTCAGAAAGCTACCTACAAAATAATGTTGAAAAATGGTTTGCAGAAAATTAGCATACAATTTTATAACACTGTCTTGAAGAAGTTTTGCTACTTCAGGCCAAATAATTTTCAACTGAGTCATGATGTGAAAAAAACAATGATCCTACTCAGTTAAACAAACACAATCAAGTAAGTTGAGCATACATATTCAAAGAAGTTAAACAATTACAAACATACAAGTTCTATATCATCTCTCTTGACTACCAAGTTTTACTGAGTCTACACCAGCATTTATTTACGTAATTTATCAACATTTAAATAGGTATCATCTGATGTATATCTGACTCTGTAGCTCTGTAGGAATTAACTTATTCTTTCTTTTTAGGAATTATTTATTTATTTTTTCATGTTCTAATGCAACTTAGATACTTCACTATAGACCAAATGCCATGAAAATAAATTTACACAAAAAAAATGAAAAATTAACATTAACTATTTACTATTGAAGTAGATGTGCTTAGGATGATTGAAAATTAAATCTTCAAATTATTTCTGATCTAATTACAATAGGCTGCCCATTCTAAGCAAAAAACAATTTGTATGGTTGGAAAATCTACGTATGTACTTAAACAACAAATTTGAATGTATGCATTCATAAAAAGAAAAGAAACCACTTTGAACAAGCTGAGTGGACTTACCAAGAAGAAGCTGCTTGTTTTAGGCCCCAGTTCATCAGGACGGTCATAATAAATCAGCTGTTCATCAACAGTGCCATCCTGCAAGAACATAATTCAGATTATATAGACATGAAAAGTTTCAGAACACAAAAGTAAAGTAAAATAACAAAAAATATTAGATAGAGTTTCTAGCATATATCTCTCAAATGATTTTTAAATGAAGTTTTTACACTTTTCATTGAAACAAAATTCCTAATCTTACCATGCAAATGCATAACAATTCAAGGTCAATATTGATTTTAGGCTTTTCAAGGAAATTAAAATTCCGTTCCAAAGAATCACTAAAGAAACACATTTAAACACTTTACACGAATGACATTCTGCTTGCTGATGCATTATTTTTTAAATATAACAATAATTACGTTCAGATAGGAATAACATTATATGGTCGGTTGCTTAGTCGCCGCATTGTTGGGTGATGCCCACTTTTTTGACATGACACGCCCACTTCTTGGCGGAAAGCTAACAGCCTCGGTTCGGGTAAGTTAAGGTAAGCTATTTTAGGTTGATTTATGTTATTTTAGGTTAGTTTATTTAACTAACCTAACATAACCTACCCTAACCTCACCCATTGTTACGTTAATACCTTATTACAACATATTTATGTGTCCGTTTCTTTAGTGATTCTTTGGAACGGAATTTTCAATTTCCGTGAAAGGTCTAAAATCAATATTGACCCAATTCAATGGAATTTTTCCCAATTGAGTTTCTTTATTTTGAGGCAGATAATTTTTCACCTCAATTTAATCTTTGAAATACATAATTTATCAATTTCATAATTTTATTTCATTGCTAATTTTTCAAGCATTAGAGGTCATATAATTGCTGAATTAAAAAACAGAATTGCAGCTTCCATTTGAGTAAAATAATATAAAAAAATTAAAGAAGCACTTAAAATGAGTATTAACGTGAAAATCTTTCTCTCACCTCAACCTTAGTCCTTAACTTTAAGCGACCTTTAGGAACATTGAAGAAAACATCATGTTGCTTCAACACAGCTGCATCCGATCCAGACACATTTTTAGCGAGCAAAAGGAATTTATCTAAATCGTGAATTTTAGCCTTGATCTCAATATTGCGGTGAGGTACAATAGCTTCACTCATTTTATTCGAGAGTTGTGACAAAATAATTTAAGGATTATATACAAAATGATTAGGCACAATTAACCTCGTCTGCTTTATTTTATCTGAAAGATAAGGAGAACCAGTGGTCTGGCTCAGAGAAAGGTGGCAATAAATTGATGCTTATGGCGAAAGAGGGACAATAGACACATAATAATAATGTTTTGAAAATTTTACAATAAAGTTCACAAATATATTGGATAGTGAGGCAAACAACTGTTAGCAGCATAAAACAAACATGTAGAAACTTGAGTCACGGCACACTAGAAAAAAGACAAGATAATATAATTTGAAGGTCGCGCGCTTTTTTTCAGTCTTAGCCCTTAACTCTAAATTTCCATCAGTTTTAAAATTTCTTTTAGTCTTCCTCCTTTTTGACGTTGATAAAATTTATTATACTCATAAAAAATAAAGCTTAAATAATTAAAAAGAGATTGTAAATTGAACAATAAAATACATTTGACGTGGCTGCGAACACTTTCAACAGACAATTGGCTAGGGAATTTTCTGATAAGTAAGGCAATGAACAACGAGTTATAAAACGATGCAGTTTCAAGTGCAGAAAAATTGAATACATTCGTATTGCCTTGTAATAGTAGACTTGATTTCTGATTTCTTATATCACCAAAAATAAATAAATCTAACATTTAAAGACTTGTTTGTTTGCTCACGACAACGAGCTTTAGGAGACAAAAAATTTTCTGCTGCGTCACTCGTACTTTTTTATATTTTGTGATATACAAAATCCTCTCGAACACTAAAACGACAACAAACATCGGCATGTAAGGATGCTTTACTTCCAATTCAAGCCTGATACATTTCACCTTGTACATTTTTTTTTCAAATGTCTTTAACTTACACCAGGACGCCATGACGCTTTCCCCCGGTCAGGACCTTCTTCTTCTTCTTCTTCTTCGGGGGGATCCAGGAGGATCTTGAAAGTCGATGGATTTCTTCAGCAGAAGTCCGTGCAACCTGACAGCTTGTAGGGTACTTGAAAGCACAAGCAGCTCCGAAGAGCAGAGAACCCGGTCAGGACCGGTACCCTTTTCAGACACCTGGAGGTATTGTGCTTTAAATTCTTCCTCTATACCCAACTTAAAAAAGTTGCCACCCAGAGCCAAGATTCGAACCCTCGATGCCTTCACGGAAGGGCAGGTCCTTAAGCCCCACGGGCATGACGAACAGAAATTTCACTTAATTGTGTTAACAGTAAGGTGAATTTAGGTTTATGTATTTTCTTATCGGTTTGTCAGACACATGAGAATTGTACGGCAAACCATCACGCAGACAACCGAAGTGCTAATGGTTATCCGGGGTGGGTGATCGTGCTGCAGAAACGTACTTTGGCACCAAACCAAAATATTCCACAGTGTAAAAATGAGGACTAGAACCTACCCGCGACTTCCTTCAAAGGCTAAAAAAAAGCAATATAGTTAATTTCAGCTTTATGTTGGCAGCTTAACGGTAAGAAAATCATGTAACGTAGCCATTAAATGAGAAAGTGAGTGCAATGACTATTTCGAGGAGCCTGAGGAGGAGGACGTTGTTCAGTGCGCGATGATCAGGTCGTGGTTTGTTGGCCTCAGTACGTTTACCGTCGTTCCAGCTGCTATATTGTTTCAATATGAAAGATAAATAATTGGGGTTCTTTTCGGTTACATGCAGTTAATTTGGGAGGATCGAATGTCAAAATTTTGGTATCAGTTAATGATAGAAAAGCTGTTGAGTCAAAACCATAATATCCCTTCATTCTAGGAGAGTTAAGCTAGTGCTTCTTTTTTAAACAGAAACAAACAAAAATACAAGGGAATTGAGCTAGTGCTTCTGTTAAAGGATTTGAACAAAAGAGACATAAAGGATTATGGAAACGTCTAAAATTCTCCAATGGTAGCCACGGGGTAGCCCTAAATATTACCAATCTTGGGACGAGGGCATTGGACGAGGAAACCCAATGTACCAATTTCAGGGATGACTCAGTTGTCCAGTCGCATAGCCTTGAGTAACGGTTTGGAGTCGAACCAAATGAAAAGATGAGGCTATGATAGACGGGAAGCAAATACACGGTTCAATTATTCAGCTCCTGTAACTAGGCTAAGAGATATGTAGGTGTGAATGCTCAGCATAAAAAAAGGTAAAAAATGACTGCGTGAAACGTCCCCATCTCAAGGAACCATGATCCGAAGGAGGTTGGTGTTGCCACGCAATGGTGCATTGCGAATTATTTGAAATATTAATACCTGCAAATAATTTCGTTATAAATTTATTTAATTCACCTTCATAAATCTAAAAAATAAAAATTTACCTGATATAAGCATTATTTGTGAATGCAAAAAAATTAGATTAAATCAGCATCCAGCTGGTAACGCCGGCGCTGATGCAATTTTTACCAACCAACCAACACTTCTATGAATATCACCAAGTATTTATTTTTACATATTATTTCAAGAAACTTCATATCGTTTAAAAATGAAGCGCAAAAAAAAATCACGGAAAAATGGAACACTTCATAACTCTAAACTTAAAACTTGTTAACTTTCCAGACTAATTTTTTAATTTAAGGTGTCTAT
>JACJUY010001531.1:0-12108 GCA_014220935.1 Platorchestia sp. MABIK | reverse complement strand
GGGGGGGGGGGGGGGCGTGTTCTTCATGTAGGGCTAGGAGGAGGCAAAGTAAGCAGGGCAGATGGGCAGATATTTAAAGGGCAGTAACGACTAACAAAGTACGGGATGTTAAACTGGAAACACGCAAACTAAGCAAGGCAGACATTTTATTTCAAGGGCAGTGATGACTGGCAAGTTCATCATGTTAAACTTGGAGGAGGCAAACTAGGCAGGACAGACGTTCAAGGGCTGTGACAAGTGACAAGTGCAAGATGTTGAGCTGGGAGGCGGCAAACGTAGACTATGCATGACGGCACGTGTTTGAAGGAAGGAGCAGAAGCAGGATAAGTGAGTTGCAATACTTGAGGGAGTCTCGAAAAGTGTCGTATGATGAGAAATCCATCTCTGATTTGAGAGTTAAGCAAAAGTTTTTTGTACAGTTGCCATTTACAAAATTTTGTTCCTGAGGTTAATGTGGGCTCCATTTTATGTTACCTAAATGAGTAACAATGCTTGGTTTTGACGGAGGATAGACACATACTTCCTCAAGCCATGTATAATAATTTAAGGTAACGTTCACCCTCGACCCGTCTTTCACTGTGCAGTTATGCCAACTTGTACAGTATGATTTGAATTAACCTGGTCTATGTAATAGTGCTTAGGTAACTGAAGAGTCTAAAACCCCTTGTGTGCTATTGCCAGTTGGCTTTACACAACTTAGACGCTGATTAGATGACCGTGAACGTATAGAACTTGTGTTTTTTTGGTTGATTTTCATGTTTTGTGCAGGGCGCCAAAACGAAGCATGACCATGAACGTATACCATACCTTTCGTTTTTGCTTGATTTTAATGTTTTGTGCAGGGTGCGAAACCGAAGCATGGTGGCGCCAAGGAATACGATCTAGGCCACGAAGACGTCTTCTGGAACACTCACAAAGGTTTGTAAGGATTAGGCAACTTAACTTCCAATAGTTGACTTACAGGTTATCCATCTTTTGTTGTAAATTTTCTGAAGTTAAATTTTCTCAAATTGTGTTGAGAAAGAACCCGAAATGAATGCCGAAGATTAGAATTTATGATTGTCTGTCATCACTTTGTATTGGAGCGAATGTTAAAGTAATCACTATCTCGTGGTTTCAGAACTTATCAAGTCTTTAGCTGGCGAATGCTTGCCGTGATCTTGGTTTTAAATACTGATTTAATATTTCAAAAGTATGTCCGAGCTGTGGCTACACTAAACAAATCTAAAACACAAAATTCATTTACTATGACTGGATAAACCCACAGAGCCATTCTAGTGTGGTCATTTACTATTCCGTGACGCAAAAAACATTCAAACAATCGTAAATCTTAACATGCTCGCATTTCAGCCAACTCACATTTCAAAGACTTAGGAATATATCCCAAAGACATTGAGATGTAGGTATCATATAACATATTCTAACAAAACAACGAAATAAATAATGGGATACGACAAGGAAAGATTTTGTAATTTCTCGGGCCCCAAAGACACTGTGATACATACACATTCCAACAAAGAGACGAAACAAATAATGGGAGACGATAAAGGAGGAATTTTGCAATACAGGAAGCCCGTTCCCGAGCGTGGCGGCGGCGGTGGAGCAGGAGCTGGAGGACTACAAGGCTGCAGAGGGCCGCATCAAGGGCCTCAAGAGCGACCTCCCAGAGACGGCAGAGGATGCTGTCGACCTGCTGCTCGCCGACAACACCGCCAAGCTCACCTCGGCCATCACCAGCCTCCCCGACCTGCTCAGGAAGAAGGACAACATCGACAAGCACATGAGCATTGCCATGGGTCCGTGTGGGAATTTTGGTAGCGTCATTTCATGACTTCTTCTTTTTTACTTCTGTTAGTTCTCCAAGAACACTGAGAGAAATTTTTGAGACACCTGTGTGTCTCACACGGTTATTCGAAATATTTTGATACACAGTAGAATATTTCTTTTGACCACATATTAAAGTGGTTGAGAGAGTCAAAATACATTTTCACGTTTCAAACGGCCAAAAATTTTTGTAGAAAACCGAACTGTGTTTAGATTTTGTGAATGAAGTACAATTCTCTTAAAAGCCCAAATGCCTTCACTAATTTTTCTTCTAATTCTCAGACGTTCTTAGACGTTGTCTGTACATCAATGTACTCAGTGACCCGTCTGAGAAAGTGAAATATTTATGTGGAATAAAATTAATTTACGTTCAAGTGTGTCATGGTTGACACACCTAAGTGTGTCGTTTAAGCCCACGACACATAAAGGTGTCTCGGTTTTGGGACAAAATTTTTCTCAGTGAAGATGGACTATATGGGCAGGTGGAACATTGCCATGGGTCTGTGTAGGAATTTTGGTAGTGTCATTTTGTGTTGCAGAATTTTTGCTTACATTTATCTATTTTTCAGGAAGAAGGACAAACAGGGTGTTTCAGAACAAGAGGTACAATATTGCACACTAAGTAGAAAATGGCCAAAAAATATTATTTCTTCTATGAAATTTTCCAAAAAAATTAGGGTTTTTGAGGTATTAGCTATTAATTATTTTAAATGATGAAATTTAATGACACAATTACACCCTGTATAAACGAGCACCTAAGCATTGCTATGGATCTGTGTAATAATTTATATTATCTTTCTTTCACACCTCGGAGAAGGAATTGTAATTTTCTTAATTCGACGTAGGGAGAAGATGGTTCAGGGTTTACACGTTAATGGTCAGTTTAATTTTTTTTTTCAAATCTGTCGCTGTGAGTCCCCAATCTATTATTTATGAAACATCAACACTATAGCCCAAACTATTGTTGGACCTGCATGCAAAAATTTGATTAAAGTGGCAAATTTCCTCATCAATAATTTGCCAGAAAAATTTATCTCCCACTCATTGAGTTGACTTCATTTCATTGATGGGTGCTGCTAATTTCTGCCGTACCTTGTAAGGAATAGTGGAAGAGACTGCTGCTCATTCACGTTTTAGCATAACTTAGTAGACACGTAACTAACTACTACCTAATTGATAACTAATTAAGTAACTACTAGCTAATTCACTACTTACGGACTAGCTACTACCTAATTAAATAACTTACTAATTAACTACTAAGCAACTAACTTAATAACTAATTAACTATGTACTAAGCAACCCTGTCCGCCAGGCCTCCTGGACCACATTAAGAAGCGCAAGCTGGACGTGTTTTTCGAGACAGAGGAGAAGATCATGGGACGAGCAACTCTTGAGAAACCTCTCGCGGAAGTTAGTGCTTGCTTCTTAGCATTAATTACTCTTACGTACAAAAACTTAATTTCATTTTCAAAATATTACTTAATGATCCCTGGTTCTTGTCATTAATTACTTGGATGGGACAAGAACTTCATTTAAATTTTAAAATGTCAATTAATTAGCTCTGGCTCTTATCATTAAGTACTCGTATGTACAAGAAATTAATTTCAATTTGAAAAAAAAGCTTTCGTTTGAACCATTGATTACACTTTTGTACTAAAAAATGAATTTCAAATTTTGGAGCAGTCTACATTTTCTTCTACACGTTCGAACATTAATGTCAAGTCCTTATTTTTTTCACATCAGTTTGAATAATTTTAATGTGAAACTGACGTGACGTACTGATGTTAGCGAATGTTTTGTTAGTGGTTAAAAGCTCTGTCACTGGCGTTATATTATTTAAACACTTCTACAAACCATTTGATTCAGCATCTTTTATTCATCAAATTTGTTAAAAATATACTGATTTGTTTTTTATCCTCTCAGCTCATCTTTTGCACCTGTGTATTTAAAAATGATGTGTGAGTTACGATTCATTTATATTTCCCATAGCTTCTTTTGATTCCGTAGTTAAAGATTGGAACATCAATTTAGGCTAATTTATCGAGGATGGTTTAGAGAACATCAATATAAGGTCATTTTCTTGAAACTTTTCCTGGAGCATTAATTTAAAGTAATTTTCGAAGTCTTCTTTTAAAACACCACGTTGGAGTAATTTTCCGAGGTCCTCCACGGACACATAAATTTAGAGTATTTTTCCAAAGACTCTTACGGAAAGATAAATTCGTGGTAATTTTCTGGGGACTTTTGCAGCTGCTGTCCGAGGACGGGTGTGGGTCTGCGTCAGACAAGCTCCGTCTGTTCCTCATCCACTACCTCTGCAGCAGCAACAGCAGCTCTGCCAACTCTGCAGGTTGTTTTTATTTGTCATGACTTCATTAGAGATCTTTTCTCCCATAGGTTATGTCAGCATCATGTTAAAGTTGTATAACTTTAGCAAAAAGTTGCTTTAACGTTAACATTGATGCTGACATGACCTTAGGGGTCAAAAAACTCCCCACAGAAGGCATAGAATATGCAATTGCTTTGTCTAAGGTTAATTGGTTTTGTCTATCGCGTGCTTTGGGGGACCGGCGACCCCAGGAGGATACTTTTAGGTTACTCCAGTTATAGTTAGGACTTCTGTCCTTCGTTCCCTCTTCACTCATCCAGTTTTAATGCCTTCTTTGCTATCTCTTCTTTGTCTTTTATCCCTTCTTTCTTAACTTACTTTTCTATATGCAGAGTATCCTGTGTGGGAACATGCCTTGTGTGATGATGCTCTGTTTTCTCCAACCCATCCTAAATAGTCTCATCTCTTCGCCCTCTTGAGATTACATTTTATGTGAATAGAGAGTCTTGAACTTACTAATAAGCATTTTTATGATGTTGAAGTTAGAGATCATTTGACAGGAGGAGTTAAATTTGACTAGTAACTCAAAAGCTAGCGTGGGTGCAATGAAGTAGTAGAAATGTAATGTTGTGATCTAAAATTTCGTAGCTCGTTCGCTGAGGTTACATTTTTGAGAATTTTGTTTCAGAAACTTTCACTCCGTTTTTTTGCGAGCTTGTGTTCTAGTGAACCTGTCTTCTCATGAGTTTTACTAGGAAATATTTCTGAAAGAAAGATTTTGGAAAAATTCAGAATTTCAGAAAATAGTTGATATTTTTTTCTAACAAGGAATCCCGTTCGAGTTGCCCTGATTGTTATTCTAGAATTCTAATTTATTTTTTGTGACTCCTGAATAACGTCAAAATTCTTTAGTGAGAATAGTTATTTATTATTTTCATCTTGTATCAGCAAATTGTAAATGTTGCCTGCCTGCATTCTACAACAGGATTCACGGAGTTGAGTGTTCCGTACGGCACACTGGTTAAATTGATTCTAGTTGTATATTATTCATTTAGTTCACATTCTTCTATTGAAATCACTCTTATATGATGACTATTGCTATAGTGTGGGTGGCAATTGGAATGGCTTTTGTGATGGCTGTTGCTGTGTTTCCTTAATGGTAATTGTGGCAAGCTTTGAACAACGATTATATAGTACGTTTTTGCGGAGATGATGTGAAGTTTGTATTTTTGAACTGTGAGACCTACGGCGCTATATGGTACGAATTACTGCAGCGCTAGCAAATTTAAATTTATACTACACTAGTGGGTTAACATAGATACATTCAATGTATACCTATGTTAACTCAATGAATATGCATGAATAGGAGTTAACTCCTATTCATTGATTTATTTAACCCATTTTCATTGAGCTAACATAAGTACATACAATGTCTTTTTGTTAAATTAAATAATATTTGTGAAAAAGTTTGAACTCCTATTCATGGAGCAAACTTCAATGCATTAACTCCTATTCATTTAGTTAATTTTTACGCTCAATTGAATTTGCTTAATGAATAGAAGTTATTAAATTGAAGTTCACTCAATGAATATGAGTTTATAAAGTGAAATTTTCTCAATGAATAGGGGCTAATGAAGCGAAGTTTGCTCATTGCTTCCTCCATGTAGATGAGTAAGTTAGAGAGGTGCGTGTGTTCAGGTGGCGGCGGTGCCAACGGCTGCAGCGACGCCGACATGGCGGCCATGTTGGAAGCGCTACAGGCTGCCGGTGCTGATCTCAACCCTGTGAACTACATGAAGCAGTGGCGCAACATCATGAAGGTATGTCTGCTCCCTGGCGCGATATCATGAAGGTATGTCGACTCCATGGCGCAACATCATGACGATATGTCATCCCTTTGAGAAGCTGATCTCTACGGGATGCTCTAGAAGAGAAAACTGTGAAGGATTTTGACTGGAATGTCACCGATGGGCGTGCGGTTGCTAAATTGTATGTTGAGGACACTTGAGCCTAACCCCATTTAGGGTCGTGATTTCATAAACCCAGTTATTTTAGCGGCTGCTCCAGCGTCGGGCAATCTAAATCAACCTCAATATGAGATTCTATGCTTCAAAAACTGATGCTCAATAATTGTTCAAGATTCTTCAGGTATATATACTAATGTTGAGCAATTGTTCCAGGTTCATGCTATCTAAATCAACATATATATGAGATTTTCTAGCTACAAATAAATACTGATGTTGAACAATTCTTCGAATGTCTGGTTTTCAAAATCTATGAAATGGGAGGAGGTTAATGTGCCTTACTGGACTCAACAGCTATGAATCCTGATAAAATTTTAAATGCTCATGCATTCATTTTTGACGTAGAATAGTTCTTTTTACGGTAGCATTCTTGTGATGAAATTTAATAGTGCACCAGCATTATCGAAAGTCATTTATTTAAGCACTTGCGAACTGAAGTTTTTTAGAGTGTATTAACACCATTTATTTAATTGTGTACATTCACATAAGTCATTCAAGAATATGTATCGACGTTATGAATTCAAGTTTACGTTTGACTTGAGTTATATGACGCATTTGGTATCCCAGCTGAGCAGCAGCGTCTCACCGGACTACGGGGGCGGGGTGGCCAAGACGGTGTCCATGTTCTCTAAGCTCCTCAACCAGGGCTCTGCGCTCGTCGTCGAGGGCGTCAAGAACTTCGTGCTCAAGGAAAATGTGAGTGCGCGAACACTTGTCTAACGTGGAGGAGTTTTGGTGTGATTGAGAAAAAGGGAGCGGATGTGTAAAAGTACTCTTGTGATTAAGGAAATGGTGAACAGGTGTGTAGCAGTATTGGTTTAATTGTAGAAAACTGGAAGCAGGCGAGTTGATATGAGTGGGCGGAAATGTCCGCACAAAGTGCTGGTCAGTATCAGTGTGCAGTGTTTTAATTGCATTTTGGGTTCAGAGACAGGGTTGTAGGTCATGTGATGAGACGTATTGTTGTGCACTGGAGGATTTTTATGAAATCTCATTCTCAAGATAAGGAGGAAAACCAACGCGCAACTGATCGCGTTGGTTCTTCATCTTGAAACGTTTGTTGCGTGCGGCTATATCGGTAGAGTTCTCATTGACGAAGGTGTGATATGACGTAAGGGGTTTGGTGCACAGGAAGAACTTTAAGGGTTCACAAAAAGTTAATAATTCAAGAACTTGAGGATGTGTGCCTCATTCTCAGGCAAGATACGAAGAACATTGAAACAGTTTTGTGTTCAGCCCCTTCAGCTCTCAGGTATTAATATTATTTTACGTAAGAGTATTAGGATTTAACGGTCAAGGACTTGCTCGTTTTAAAATTGTGGCCTGAATGGAAAATTCTGCGGATAATTTGAAAGATTTGGTTACATGAAAAGAAATTTCTAGATAAAGTGGAACTTGAAATTTCTTTACTCAGTGCAGCAAAGTATCTTGCTAATTGGCACTGTGTGCAACTGTCTTTTATTTTGAAATGGTGTATAAGGTGTTACTGTGATCGTACAGTAAACCTAGGTTTGATATTTTTGAATAGCTTTGGTTCCCGAGTTCACTCTTCCTGCTATTACCATCTTCAGTTCTCTTTTCAGCCTTTCTTTGTGTATGCTTTGTCTAACATCATTCAAATCAGTTCTTGTTATTGATTACGAATTTTATTTTTCTCTTCTTTCAAGTGAATTTTGTTCTTTTGTGGGCATTTATTCCCTTATGACATTAGGTCATCCATTATTTTCTGATCAGCCACACTCGAAAATCAACATACCGATATGTCGTCTCATGACCTCTCATCTTTCCGATAGGGTCGTCCTAACCAATTCTCTCATGCCTGACAGAAGCTGCCCGTGACGCGCATTGTGGACAACCTGATGGAGCTGCGGTCCTGCGAAGAGGACAAAAACTTCTGCTACCTCGACCCCAAACTGCTGCGCCCTCAGGACGCCAACAGCGCTGCCGCTCGGGCGCGCACTCCCTTCCAGGTGGTGGTGTGTGCGTGTTGAAGTTGTGTAGCTGCTTAGGTTGTGTGGCTACTGAAGTTGTGTTGCTGCTGAATAGAGTGCGAGTGAGGGTGTTAACTCAGGCCAAAGTCAGGCATTCTGGTTGCAGTTTTAGAACTCAGGTATTCATGAAATGCTTGCGTAGCGTCTTTTGTAGTGAAACCTCATTGATCATGAGAATGAAGCAATGCTAATTGTGATGGGAGAAGTATGCAACTAAAACCTCAATCATAAGAATAAAGCAATGCTAAGTATGATGGGAGAGGTATGCAACTCAAACCCCATTCATTGATCATAAGAAAAAAGCAGTGCTAATTGTGGTGTGAGAAGTGTGCAACACAGTTGAAAATAAGTCCTCTACATTGCTATTTTTTAAAACCCATATTTTGTTGGTAGGTTTAGGAACGTAGGCAAATACTGTCATTCGGTTGCTATAATTCGTGGTTTTGAGATTGGAATTGCTATCAAAATGTTCACTTGGGAGTCGTTTTTAATAACGTCGTGTATGATTTACCGACTTTTTGGCTGCCTTCTCCAACATAGAAGCGTGTTGATGCGTTAGTGTTATCTTATGGAAAGTAGATCCGTAACTTATTAAAATAGCGTTCATGGCGTAGAACTGCATCACATCAGTGCAGGAAAAACAAATTTCAACTTTTTATTCGAAGGAGCTGAACATCAAACTGTTTCAATTTTCCTCATATCCATCCTGAGAATGAGACACACAGCCCCACGTTCTCAAATTATTTTACTTTGCGTGAGCCCTCAACGTTCTTCCTGCTCGCCACAACCACTTACTAACCGAAATGCCGAACTTGGTGCAGGATTGTATCGCGTTTGTGCATTTGGGTTATCAATGCAGGAAAAACCAGCCTTGAACTAATCAAAATGATGAACTCAGTGCAGGAAACACCAACCTTGAACTAATCGAAATGCTGAACATGGTGCAGGATTGTATCGTGTTTGTGGTGGGTGGCGGCTGCTACACGGAGTACGCCAACCTTCGCGCGTACGCCGGGCGCAAGGCGGCAGCGGCGCCGGTGTCTCGGAGGGTCATCTACGGCTGCTCTGAACTGCTCAGCCCGGAGGGCTTCCTCACGCAGGTCAGAGAGAGACACTTCATAAGAAACTGTAAAACTCGCGCAAAAAATCACTCAAAAATAGGGAGAAACAAAGAGGTTCTCTCGCGAGAGTAGCCTTTATAACATGTTTCCTGCAATGGGTTAAATTTTTGCAATTTTGAAAATAGCTAACATTAACTGGATCGTGCCTTCATTCAGCTTTCATTAAGTATTTATGAAAATGAAGTTTGGGACTGCAGGTCGGTCAGCAGCATTATGAAAATCCCTTCACTAACCACCAGTGGGTCTCTTCGCAGGGAATGTGTTGAACCACTTCATCGGCATTATACTGTGCAATGTACTTAGTATAGTATCGATATAGTACTAGTTGTAGCGTTGTCTCTTAGTGCCCTGCGCCTTTGCTAATTACTTAGGAGAAAATGAGGAGGCTATTTGAGTTTCCAATAATGACATAGCTAAGGTTGACAGTCGATAGTTTAACAGAACATTTATGGCTTGGCTCATATACTTGTGGTTAGCTTATAATGGTCAGGTAGTGCATGTTATGGTAGAATTCGTTGGGTTATTATTGAATAGATTTGATTAGGATAGATTAGGTTATTTTAGGCTATTTTGAAAATAATATATATTTTTTTTTCACTAATCAAAGTAATTATTTTTTGTGTTATAGGTCATGTGAGGTAGGCTAGGTTATGGTAGAATACGTTAGGTTATTAGTGAATTGGTTTGGGACGGACAGATGCAATTGTTTTTTTTTGCAAGAACAGCAATTAATCTTTCACTAGGCCAAATAATTATTTCTTACGTTACGCAGATCGTAGACGGACATCGCGACTGCATTTATTTCATCTTCTAGAAAACTACAGAGCTTTACGCAAATATAATAAGACTGAACAAATGCGTAAATGAAAACATATACCAGAATAATATCACTGTTTGCCAAGTGCGTGTAAAGTTCAGATTACAATTCTAAGGTACTGAAGGTAATCTCTCTTTGTGTGGTGACTGTGGCAGTAAACTTGTAAAGACTTCCGTTGGACATGATTAAATTTCTGCCAGTGAAAAACATGGTTGGTATTGATTCTAGTATGGATGAGTGTTTCTGGTAATCGTTTAATATTGTAGGGGTCTATTACTTTTCATTCAAGTAGACGAGCCATCAAAAACCACGTATTGCTTTTATCATCAATTGTCAGAGTAACAGTTCTGTGATGCAGCCGGTGAAGTCCTCAATTACAATATGTGAGTGACCAGTTAACGTCTAGCATCGAACCTACGCTCATTTTTTAGACATTCGCAATTAATGTACTTCATGTTTGTTTATCTATGCGATTCATTTACTGCAGGTACAATGAGCACTGAGTTTTTCAGTTTCTCTATTGGTTGTTAGAATGATGTAAAATAGAAAAAAGTGAAAACATATCAACGACAAGGAATTTCTTTAAAACTGTTTTCAAATCCCGTTGATCTCCAAAAACTTGTGCTCTACAATATACATGGTTGTTCATTCAATTTACTAGCACGAAGTAAAATTTTTCTACTCGAGTAGCGTAGTTTGCTAGGTCTTCTGTCGCACAGAGTCGCATCACAAAGCTATCTGAAGCTCACATCATTATTACGAATCCTTTAACAGAGGGTGACCCACGTTGAACTGGGAACTTTGCAACGATACTCGGGGGTCAATAATTAATTATTTAAAACACGTGAACAACCACGTGGTTTTATGGTAACGATGTCATTTTCTCCCCCAGCTCTCAAAACTTGGAGGAGAGATCCCGTCTTGAGGCACTAACGCAATGGGACCGACTCCATGAAGACTGATTTAAATTGTGTCGTTTGACTTCTTAGTGATTGCCGAGAGGCTATCGGGTACACATTTATTGGGAAGGTATTTCACGTTATAATTATTTAGCTTGGTTATATTTGTGTTGTTCTCGGTTGAGTATTTCCATTGTTCGTTACTTATAAACTTTGGTTAATAAAACAAGATGCTATAAAATAATACTTTTGAATTTCATTTCAACTAAAGGCACTGATCTTTCCCATCCCTTCATTTCATTTATGTAAACGGGAGTAAAATTGCGAGGAGGACATTCTGCGTTCACTAGAATTAGAACATATATTGATAAAGAAAACTCGCTCAACACGTTTTTGCGCTGCTCAGCGTATAAAAAAAAACAAGTGACAACATCTTCTCATTTGTCGGAGTGTCTTTTAATTTGACTGCGCGAATCAATTGCTAAGTTATCATGAAATATTTGTACTGAAAAATGTAGGATATTTTGAAAAAATGAAAACATTTGCAATCAAATAATAATGATTGGGATATTTAAATAGATACTTATGCTAAAACAATGAAAACACTTCGGTGAAAGTTTAACAAAAATCTCGTACCAAGACTCCATGATGCGAATGAACACATGCTCGTACAACTCGTGAAGAAATGAAAGATTACCCTCAAACTGTGCAACAAGTTCCAAAGTAATACTTGTGCTGCAAAGACATTCCATTTTTTCCATTGATTTTCAGTAAAGCTATTCTATATAATTTCATCTGAACTTCAAAATATTGCATGGCCGCCTAAGAAAATTTTTTCGAGTTTTTTGGACTCGATAAACCCAAGATATCGGAATTACCTACATCTTTCCATGGTGGTAGTAGTAGTAGTAGTATTAGCATTAATTTGCAAGCGCTTCAGTAATTCGTACTATATCGCGCCGTAGATCTCACAGTTCAATAATACGAAATTCATATCGTTACACGGAAGCACACTATCTAATTGTTGTTCAAATTTTGTCACAATCACCATTATGGAAAACACAGCAGCAGCCATCACAAAAACCGCTCTAATTGCCACCCAC
>JACJUY010001530.1:128955-140839 GCA_014220935.1 Platorchestia sp. MABIK | reverse complement strand
AGTCTGGAGGCAGCTTTTCTCAGGTCTTGTGGAGGTCCGCGGCTTGCCGCTGGGATCACCACACTCCTATTCTCGGATGTTTCAGTGAAAAATAGCTATTCGGTGTTGATGTATGGTATTTGCAGTTACTCGAAAACGTTCTCTGATGTCATAACAAAAAGCAAAAGTAGTCCTTCACAGTGAACAATGCAAGCAGCTTCTTTGTACGTTATAAGTCCGAAGTTCACTTTTCTAAATAGAGGTTGCTGCACATTTCATTTAGACCCTCTGGAGAAAATGTATTGGTTTACTATGGTTCCTGTGCTGTAGTTTAGGGGGCCAAATGTTGCTGACAGAAATAGAGGTCATTAAAGTTGTCATTCTGCTCACGTCAAATCGTTAGCACACAAAACTTTTTCTAGACATTTTTCCTTCAAACAAGGCGTTGAATGTCTTCACACCATGTAAGGCAACGCACATGAGGAACAGGTAATTTGTCCTGGTCTCCTTTATCACAATCAAAGTACGCCTTGTACAACTCAATGATTTGGCGTACAGTGCTGCGCTTCTCTTTTGCAAAAATTTATAACCCGCATCAATAATGCAGCGTCTGTTTCCATCATTATTTTTGCGCCGTCTTGCATTTGATCCCTTTCCATAACACAATTATTTTTAAAAATATCGTGATATAAATACGACTGCATCTTTCGGGAACAACTGACAACGCCACCGACAGTTCTCATATTGCAGTGATATAATGACTGAAAAGAAGGTTTCTCTCATTTATTGTGGTAAAAAATGCATTCCATTGCATTCATGTGTGGCATTCTGGAAAATAATGCATTGTAATGACTGAACGCAAATGAACATAACAAAATGCACCTCTTTGGTTAGTTGGAAGGCTACCGTATACAATAATAGTTGTTTTTAGGTTTCATACTGCAGAGAAATTTTATTATGCATCTAAAATTAGGAAAAAGAAGCTCTTTCTTTTGTGAAGTAATGCCAGTTATCTCTGACATTGTTTTAGTTGCTGTCATCACAATGTCCGAGTATTTAGTCTCGAATGGCGGTCATTTCGAATCGTCGGTTGTTCTATGGTCATTTTAAATTTTCACACTCAGCAGAGATCTAAAACCCGTAAAGCGTGTAGTAGTGTAATCTACTACACGTACGCCTTACGGGTTGGGTTTTAAGATCACTACTGAGGGCGAAAATTGAAAATTAGTATAGAACAACCGACGATTCTGAACCGCCGACCTTTCGAGACTTACCCTATCACCTCCTGGCACAAAATCTTTAATGAGTGTTGGATGGGATGGATTCAGTAAAGAAATGGTCGCCTTCTTCTCCAAAGCCACACGCATAAAATCTGAACAAACGCTCCTAATTAGGCTATACATTTCTGTTCTCAGATAAGAGGTATTCGGAGAATCAAACTGAAACAAGGTATTAAATGCGTTCAATTTCCCAAAATTGTAATTTAAGAACTCCAAAAAAGCGCGGGTTAGCTTGTTGTTTAACTACTCAACAAAGTGAAGTGTGAGTGCATCCCACTGCTCCAGCAATCGTCGTACACAAGCTTGTAAAGAAACTGCATGCCGCACATTGAGAAAAACCGCAAATTGTTCAGTACCGTTATGGAACACGTTAACTTGTGCTGTATTCGCGAAATAATAGTTGATACGTTCTATCTCTGAATTAAAAGTCTTCTGCTCAATTATTTCTTATTTGGGTTATTCAACTGAAGTTTTTGACAACCTTCTATGTTTTTTTCATGATTTTTATAAACTAAATCTGAAATATAGATTTACAGAAGATTTTGCATTTTTTTCCTTTACCCTAGACTGTACCCTAGGAGGGGTCTGATTACCCTAGACTAGGGTAATTACCCTAGGAGTAGAAGCACTGCAAGTTCGTAGTCTAGCCTCTCAGTGAAGCCGTTCTTGAGCAGGTCGCCCGGGCACTCTCTTCCTTTCTTCTCTTGGTGTGGTATGGTCAGCACTTCAGGCGGGCATTGAGAACATCATTCATGAGGAATGGAAATAATCTCAAACAGCCGGAAGGTATTTAGCGTTCGTGTCTCTTGACAATTTTGACACCCTGACAAATTTGACAATTGGCAAAATTAGGAAAAAGTGGGGCAAATTCATTGTAACTATGATAAAAAGGCCTGGGGTTATTCATAACTTCTCATGTGGGCACGAGCTGCAATTTGTTATTGTTCCGTCCAAGTAAAAATGATTACTCACTAACTTTTGTCATTTATATCTGAAAAAATAAATTTCAGGACCAAACAAGCTTTTTATTTTCAACTTCACCAGTATAGTTTTACGACCTCTCAGGACACAAGAGCCGCACAGTGATATTACTCAACTTATTTCCTTTGTGTCACTTGCTTTCCCGTCATCTAAGTTTGAGAAAAAATTATGCAATCCTTATACAAAGACAGAGCGAATGCTTGAATGAAAAACCTTTTATTTAAAAATTTTGGCTATTTTTTCAGCTAAGAGTAACTATAAGAACGAAACACTACAAATCAAATGGACAACAAGATAAAATATTGTGACATCATAGATTTCTGCACTGATACGGTAAATCTCATTAAGTACCGAGCTAAAGTCTGATGAGTTCCCGTAATTAGCTCTACGGGAATGAAGTGCTTCCTTTTTTCCCCAAAACGCAGGTTTATAGATACGTATTAGGTGTTTGTATCTTCAAAGTAACAGCGCAAGAGATGCCAATAAGGTAGTGATACACTAAGCATAAGCGTACAGCATTCCAGTGCCTGACCAGAGTACTTATGCCTCATTTGAGATTGGTTGCTTGAAGTGTGCTTTTGGCTAAATGAATTACAAGTTTAATGTAGGACTTGGAAAAAGCGAAGAGTAAGTCTATTGTATGCCACTGATTGAATACAAAGTAAGTCTAATTTACGTCACTGATTAAGTAAAGAGAGAGTCTTTCACATGCCATTGACTGAATGCAATAGTGGAGTGATGAAGAGTATCTGGACAGGGACGGCAAGTTTCAATGGCTAGAACCATATACAGTACGAAGGAAAAAGGCCGGGGTTGGCGTAGCTTACACGGTCAATTTGGTTGAAATGTCTACAGCAATACAAAAAGTTAGAATAAAAGAAATGTAGAAGAAAATTTGCTTCAGAAAAAATATTTTCCTCTGTAAAAAGTTAGAATTGTTGGGCCAATAAAGCAGTGAATAGGAGTTGCTTGACGCACTATAAGCAAGAAATTTGTTTACATTTGGGATGAATGGATGTGAGATTTTGTATTATTAAGTTACACCACACTACCAAAACATTCACTCTCATTCGACAATCTTGATGCCAACACGAATGGAACTGCAAGAGTAAATGTCTAAATATTGGGTAAATGATTTCAACTCAACACAGCAAAGTTACGGTCCTCAGGTGTTTTGTTGATCATTTTTACTGATGATACGAACACCAACTGTGAACTTACGGTAGTTAGATAACTGTGCTTAAAAACATGCTCACAAAACTATATTCACAGATGAAGCGATAGGACTAGCCCTAAACAAAGAGGCATATAAAAAATAATTTTCAGAGAAATTGACGAGGGCATAAATACGACGTGAGATCTCCAGAGATGGGTAAATGGTGCATTGAGGCACAAGGCATGCAGGAGGAATTAAAGTGATGGAAAAATGTAAAGTAGCATACAAGACTGATCTCAGTAATGCAGTAGATGGAAACGAATCTTGAAGCTCAGGATTTTTGGAACGAAAGAAAGAGAAACCCAGATTTCTAGGAACACTTCTGATATTCAAGGCAATGGATAGACAGTTAACATGTTATCCAGTAGAAACGACACATTTACGCGTGAGGTTCATTTTTGCAATTCATAGGCGAGTTTACGAGTCTGAAACTTAAAAACGAGTCTGAAACTTAACTTTCAAAACAAGCTACGGACGCATTTACTTGTCTGGTCTCATTGATAGAAAGGTCTTCTGATGAACCAAACATACGATCTCTGAGAATACGAGTCAACACGCTTTTACCGACAAAAATTTTTTCCAGAATAAGAAGTCAAATAAAAAATGAGGAATTATTAAACAAAGGTTTTTCTTTACAACTGCAATGGTAAGAAATAATGAATATTAACTGGATGTGATTCTGTGGTAAAATCTAAGGATAAACGAGATTAGATGAGTTAGTTCAAGATAAAACACGATAGATTATAGATTATATGTAAGTTTAAGCCTCGCTAACCGCAAAAAATGAGCATTTAGAAAAGAGGAAGGATGAAGGCACCATTTAGTATGGAGATAAAGAAATGAGGAATCTATGCAGAAGGGGCCTAGAAACAATAAGTTGAGAAAGAAATTCATGAAACAAGTTAAAAGTTGAAAAAAGTAGTATGTATTAAAAAACAGGATAGCAGTGAACCGAGAAAAGGTGGTCGTTAACATAACAACGAACATCTTTTCAACAAAAAGAAGACCTACCTAACTCCCAGCTCGGGCCCTCACACATTTTCCCACTGGGAGTGCTAATTCATATAGATACAACACGATGAGATGAGTTAGGTCAAGATAAGATACGTTAGTTCAAGACGAAACAAGACAGAACGGACAACTCAGATCCGACTGAAGCAGAGCCTGCTCCCTTAAGTATAGGAAGGCGACAGATAAGGGGGTAACAAGAGGGTATCCAGTTTACCACCAGCATCACCCACCAGGAACGGCTTTGTTAGTTTTGACACAGGAGCTGATGGTGGCCTGCCACTGGAAGCGGAAGATGAAGGCGTCGCCATGGCGGACGGTGTAGTAGTTGCGGTCTCCGAGCTGCAGCGTGCACGGCTCGAATACGTTCAGGATCCTGACTCTGTGCACGGGTCAGCGTTAGAAACAATTAAGCACTTTGACCACCGCAACGTGAGCCACAGGTGGCCACGAAGGCGATTTTCATAATGCTGCTCACCGAAAAGTGGTCACAAACTCAATTTTCATGAATACTGAATCAAAGCTAAATGAATGCACAATCCAGTTAATGCTTGCTATTTTCAAAATTGCTTACTATAATTCACTTCAAATTTAAGTTGAAAACTGAACTTTGGCTTAAACGAAATCATATTTTAGTTGATTAGTCATTAGGATATGAGAAAAGTTCGAAGCAATTTTGAAGATAAAGTTTATGTTGTCACTTGACATTCTTGTAATAAGTTCAATGAGAAAACTAATGAAGCTTAAGGTTTTCGTATTAGTTGAAGATTCCCTAGCCACACCAAATGTGATCTCAACAGAGCAAAGAGAAGAGGCCATTTAGTGCGGACTGAAGTAAACGGAGAATTGTGCACAAGGTGAGTTCCCACACAGGCTATTTGGTGCACAGAAACAGAAAATTTAAGAAAAACAGGATGAAAAGACAAAGGGGAGATAGCGAGGAATGCAATACAACTGAAAATGCAAAGTGGGCACAGAAAACAGAAGTCAAGAAGGCCTATCCATAGCTAAGGTAGCCTAGCAGTATCACTCTTGGGGGCACCGGTCTTTTTAGGATAGACAAACCCAACTAACCTAAACCTAATGTCTATCTTATGTCTCTAGAGGGGACCACTTCTGCTTACTACACTTGGGGGCATCTGTCTTTTTAGGATAGACAAACCCAACTAACCTAAACCTACTTTATATCTCATGTCTCTAGAGGGGACCACTTCTGCTTACAACACTTGGGGGTACCTGTCTTTTTATGATAGACAAACCCAACTAACCAAAACCTACTGTCTATCTTATGTCTCTAGAAGGGACCACTTCTGCTTACTACACTTGTTCGATACACATTAAACTTGAATGAAGGAATCCCAGATACTTCGACTCCATGCAATAGCATAACTCCTTGATTCTCCCGAACCTCTTTGCCGCCCCTAGAGCCCTACACCTGGACTTGAACTACTGAAGACACACCCAGCAACACGACACTTGCGTTTCTTGGAAGTGAACTACTGAAGACACACCCAGCAACACGACACTTGCGGTTCCTTGAACTGCAGTACCAAATATCGTCACATTCAGGTTCATTCTCAAAATCCAAACCTTCCCACACTGCAACTACATCCATTCACTTTATATGACACTCATCCTTCTCTGACGAACTGGTTGATCCTTTTCTGTTGAATATCTCTTCGAGACCTTAGCCTCACTTTTTTGTGGAAGGTGGGCTAATGTCAGATGTATGAATGAAGCCATCTACACCAAGGAAGCTAGAGTCCGTTTCATGTTTCCTAATGCTCTTTACTTTCACACTCAGAACCTTCTTATCCTACTCAGAGTTGCGAAGTCGGAGGAATCAATTTGACACTCCAACTCCGCAACCTAGATGCTACTACACATTTAATTACTAACGAGCCCATTCACGTTGCCGTTCCTTATCTTTTCTTCCACCGCGCACACTAAACTACTTCCTAAATCACGTTCCTTGTACGTTCCTTCTCATTTTCAAGTGCTCTCACTACAATCACACCTCTGCTAATGCCATGTAACACCTTCTCAGCATGTGCACAGACATCTTTCACTCCTTTACCTCTCATAATGGTGGGCTTTTTCTACTAGCACTTACACTCACATACTTGCAGTTTTTACCACGCCATCACTACACGTTCTCAACTCAATTCATCTTTTTTGCGCACTTCCCTTTTTCTCATGCCTAATTTCCATTGCTCCCTTTTCATCCATTCTCGTTACACCAACTTTTTGCTCATGGTTAAAGTCTCTTCTCGCTGCACATGATGCTTCCACATACGTTTCAGTCGCCCTTTTCTTGCTGGCAGCTACTATATTCAGAAAAAAAGTGATTTTCTTTCACTAATGACTTACTACTAGCATTCTTCTTATTCCGTCCGTCTTTCTGTTTCCCCGCTTGCTCACGTTCACTCTACAAGATAATCTCAATCTTCAACCGTTCATTGCGTTTTTTAATTTTCTCTTTAAGGTCGACCATGCATCTCTAACAAAGAGGCACACACTCCAAGGTTACCTGGACAGGGCGTCACCAGACACGAGGTACTTGGGAGGCAGGGCTTCTGCTGTGGCGTCAGTGGAGTAGGCCCGGCACAGCCACCCCACCCCCAGCTGCTGCACCTGCACTCCGCGTCATGTTAGGGGCCACACCGCTACAGCTCTGGGCAATGTTGTGTTAGAGGCTACATCTGTACAGGCCACGCCAGGTCTATATTGGGCCAAAGGCTAGCCTACGACAACATTGGGCCAAAGGCTATCCTAGGACAATATTGGGTCAAAGGCTAGCCTAGGACAATATTGGGTCAAAGGCTAGCCTAGGACAATAGTGGGTCATAGGCTAGCCTAGGACAATATTGGGTCAAAGGCTAGCATAGGGCAACATTGGGTCAAATATTAAACCTGTACGTACAGTGTTGAGTCGAGTGTAAGGTAACTCTTGCACATCCCACTACCATATTGGATTAATTAAAGGTTACACTCATTTATCCAACTATCATGTTGGACAAAAATTCACACTCGTGCATCGCACTACAACGCAACCATATCCCAGTGTCGGAGTGGAATTTCTTGTGTTGTTTCTTGTGTTATCATCAATACGGGAAAGCCCACTTCAGATACGGTTACGTATATAATGCGCTGTAGCCAGAGTCAGAGAGGAGTAGTCAGAGAGTCACCGCCGAGTCTGCGGCATGTGCTCATCGCACAGCAGTGCTGGGGTCGTTGCCCCGCCCGTTTACTGTATCACCATGTTTCAACAATAAACCATCATCGCAACTGCTTATCACTTCTCCCCCACCTCCTCTCGTGAAAGATATAGACGTACTCTCTAGAACCGAACCTCTAGGACCTCAGGAACTTGAACAGTCGTGATAACCCGAAAATCCCAACACCGACATTGGCGCCCGAACACGGACACTGTGATAGAGTGACGTCGATAAAGTGCGATCGCCAACACGGACCCTGTGATAGAGTGACGTCGATACAGTGTGATCGCCAACACGGACGTTGTGGTAGAGTGACTTCGCCGAAGAATTCTCCAACAAGGACATCGTTCAACATTTTGCGCTGTGACGAACAGGAACGGCGCCGTGATGACCAGGGACGTTGCCAAAATCTACGTTAGCGCCCGAGACTTATGCGAGAGTGAAGGGAGTGAAAGTAAAGTGGGAGTAAAGTGACGGTGCTGTGACAATTTGATTAACCATGGAAGAACCAAGAAACGAGCAACGCGACCCATTAAGGAAGGTCGATGACAATCTACGGAGGCTGCGACTATCAAGTGTTCATCAGCATCGCAGATCAGAAAACCAAACCCCACGGAAGCTGTTCCGTGACGCAACTAATTATTAAGCATGATGGCACTGCAGTGAAGGAGGAATCGATGCACAGAAGCGGTGAAATTAAGACGCACCCAACAGCAACCCTCAAGGACGAACCATTTACCCTCTAGGACGAAGTAAAGGAGGTACTTCCCAGCGTCTGGACAGAGGACACGAAATGTGTTTCTGAAGTGTACGAGAACTGTCGAATAGTGCTGTTCGTGCTCGTGTTTTTTTTCAAAGGTGAAAATCGTTTCGTCGTAAGAAGTAGTCCCACATGTCTCTTATTGTTGTAGAGAAGACGGTGCTGGTAGCTGTGATTTGAACTGAGGACGAGTGTTGACCACTACGGAGTCAGGTTGTTGGCCGCCTGATTCCGGAGTTGGGAAACATGGAAGTACTCTCAGCAGCGCGATTCGGTAGAGTTTTAATACTCTGAGTAAAACCCTCGGTTTACTTTTTTTTATCGGATGACCAGAAGCACCGTTTTCTCGACGATGAGGAATGAGTGAATTTTTTTAAGAAGTGTCCGGACGTGGATACAAATTTTCATTTTTGTTGTCGTCCGCAGTTTGTGATCACGCTATAAGAGGTTACTTAATTTTTTTTCAGACGAAGTGGCTCGATTTTAGACGTGAGCCGCAGATTTAATTACCGAGCAAGGTTAATTTTTGCGATTTTTTGTGAATTTTTGTGAGTGATAGACACAGAAATGTTTCCGAACTTATGGTTATTTTTTTTGTAATGTTCGACGATACGTTACGAATTATGTTTCAGTTTTTCAGTATAGTTCGTGTACTGTTTTACGTCAGTGTGACTGCGGTTTCGCTGCGGTGAGTTATCTGTCTAGCAAAGATTGGTGCTTGCGGCTTCCGGCCTCAGCGATAATGAGCGTGCAACTCTCGTGAAGCTCTAGCAGGTTCATGTGACTGTTACTGTTACAGTTACTGTTTACTGTTGATTTGCTGGTAAATTCAGTGTTTGATTTGAAATTGGTGTGGTGCCATGTTGTCTAGCATGGGCGGATTATTCCATTGTATTTGGTTTTCCCGACAATTTTTTTTTACGTTTATTGTGACGTTTTCGTTTATTGATTGACGGAGCAATCTCTCCTTGTGTGAGAGGGATGGTGTTCAGGTGGTATTTGAACATATTTGAACGCGTTTGTTCGAACGGTTTTTGAACAGGAACTGTTTGAAACGTTTCTTGGGTAAGAATTGAATTTTGCCGGTTATTTATTTTGTGTAATAGATATTTTGCAGATAAAGGATTTTGCATTTATGCATTTTTTATGTTGTCTAGTCGGATTTTTATGATTTATTGTGGATGATTTAGTCGAGTTTTTGGTACGATTCATTTGTTATGATTTAAAAGTCATCGTTACGAGATGCAGAGCAAACGTGTTCTGACGTTGGGGAAAACCACGATAGAGATCCATGTTATCTGAAAGAGTAATTCCCCACAACGAAATTAGACCGAGGAGAAACCCCAGGAGCCCGACGACAGTATTAGCGTAAACAGGATACGTGTTTAAGGCTCTGGACCATCGTTTTGTGCCAACAGTGTATACCGAGTCCATGAAGACGTCACTGGGACTTTTCGGTGGATAACAATTCGAAAAACTTTTCAATTAATTTTAAGACTCGATTTACCATAACAATAGTTGCACACTAAATTCAATTTGTTAAAAGTGCACCAGAACCAAGTTAAAAGACCACACATTCTGGTCTGGCCATGTTATGTTCAGTTATAAGTAATTCAGTCCAATGTTTTAATAACATCTTGAAGTTAATAACATCTTGAATAACATTTTGAATTCCCTCCAACCAGCTTATCTACATCTACAATAATTGCTTAAACATTTCATTAAGAAATCCAAATAGTAAATGTACCGATTCCAGTTGAAGATCCAATAACTGTGACGACAGTTATGACCAAATGTAACTTAAGTTTCCGGACGTAAGTTTCCTTTCACTGTGTTCAGTTTTCATTTCCTGAACATGCGTTTTATTTTTGATTTTCGCCTCATTGACGAATGTATCAGTCGAATCTGTCGTGCGTCCCAACGAATGTTGTTATTCCTTTCGAATACGCAACAAACCTTGTATAGCAACTTGTGTTCCTTCTTTTGGTTCATTACGTTGAACCTCTGATTTCCTTTTTCATCATGTTTTGTCATATTTTCTAACTTCTTATTTCTTTTATACGTGTTGTGATGCGTAATTGGTTTTTAGTCTTTCTAAATTTTTGTATGCAATTGGTATTTGTGTTCAGCTGTGAGCTGTTGCGCTGCAGGCGTGCTGTTGACTGCTGGCCGTTTCCGGTCGTTGAGATAGCGAGCCGCGAGGCGAGTTTTTAATTTTTTTCTGTTGCTTGTTTATTACCGATTTGGGTATTTAAGTGTTATGTTTTGTTTCGTATTTAGTTTCTTATATTGAGTTCTGATTGAATATTTGCTTGTTTGGAACGTTGCCTTAGCAGTTTTTATGAAGTTTTTTTAGTTTCATTTTTGTGACATCGTCTCTGAGACTATCAATGAATTTTTCAAATGAAACCGGTAATCGATAATTAATCATGATAATAATAATCCTACATTAATTGTTTCATTAATTATTTGAATTCATTCTGGTTTAACAAATTCTTAAACCATTTGTGTACCCCACCGGAAATAATATTTCAGTGAACGACGGCGAATGTCATTTAGATTAGTTTCGCTTAGCGTCATCACTATTGTATGTTGTGATGTATTATAGCTTATGCCGTTTATGCTTTTAACCTAGTATTGTGTTCTTTGCTTCAGATAAAATGCGATGATGATTCCATAGACTGGTAATTATGTTTATCTATATGAGTTTTCCCTTCATGTACTTAACGTAAATATCCACGTGAACATAATGAACATTTTGTTATCAATTGTATTATATGTTAAGTGGGAGGATCCACTTCCGCGAAAAGGGGAGCCATGTCAGAGTGGAATTTCTTGTGTTGTTTCTTGTGTTATCATCAATACGGGAAAGCCCACTTCAGATACGGTTACGTATATAAAGCGCTGTAGCCAGAGTCAGAGAGGAGTAATCAGAGAGTCACTGCCGAGTCTGCGGCGTGTGCTCATCGCACAGCGGTGCTAAGGTCGTTGCCCCGCCCGTTAACTGTATCACCATGTTTCAACAATAAACCATCATCGCAACTGCTTGTCACTTCTCCCCCACCTCCTCTCGTGAAAGATATAGACGTACTCTCTAGAACCGAACCTCTAGGACCTCAGGAACTTGAACAGTCGTGACGTGATAACCCGAAAATCCCAACACCGACACCAGTACCATTAGACTGAAAGTCACATCTGCCTGCCCATTGAATACCAGGTTTGTTAAAGACTACAACTGCAGGTCCCTGTACCATGATAGATTTGAAGCTACCATTGTACATTTTAGTATTGCTGAATTTCTTCCTATGCTGTGGGGAAATTGCCCCCACAGATTCGTTCGTGGTATACATTAAATTCCGAACTATTAACGTAAACTGCTGGTGCTGCGTGGCAGGTGAGGTCGCGCAGCAGCAGCGCGTATTAAGGTAGGGGTGTCAGGTAA
>JACJUY010001530.1:100487-112867 GCA_014220935.1 Platorchestia sp. MABIK | reverse complement strand
ATTTTTAAATCAGCTGTCTTTGCTATCATTTTTATTTTGAAACTTGCACGAGTGCTCCAACCTAACTTAATAACATTTTACTCTCGAAACTTCACTGTTTTGGCATTAAAGGTGTGGCCCATGATTGGTCCAAGCCAATCGGATGCAAAACTTCGCTATTGACGATGCATAATCAGAATTAATGACAATTTGCTATGTCGTGCCACATTAATCTGTTCTTGAGTCTCTCCTATTTTGAATCTTTATCAACGATATCTTTAAATCTACTTTATTTATCAAATTACGACTTTTTGCCGACGATAGAACATTTACAACTGCTCTTCCTAATGAAAACCTATTTTAATTGCAGAGAGTATAGGAACGAGCTGTAAAAAGTTTTAATCTAGGTCAAAAAGTAAATAAAATAAGCCTCAATATCGAAAAGACAAAATACATCATATTCTCACGCAAGCGAAAAGCGTCTCCTCCACGCATTTAGATTGGTGATGATTAAATTGAGAAAACCCACTCCTGTAAGTTCGTGGGCGTTGTAATAGATTAACATCTTTTCTTCGAAGAGCATATTGCACAAATCAGTAATAAATTATCGAAATCCGTGGAAAGTAGAAGCATTATCTTGGAAGCTTTGAAAATATTCTATCGAAAGCTCATTTCACCATTTTTTCAAAAGGGAATTGAAGCATGATACAAATCGGAGAAAAAAGCCAATTTGCTCTTTTCACTGAAGAAAGGAGCCATAAGAGAGATAAGAAATGACAGTTTTTATGGACACTGCTATCCCATGCAAACTAAATAATTCGCTAAAGGATTTTTGATGTAAAATAATCTAGTCTAATTATCGAGAGGTTTATTAGCATGTACATGAAAAAGAACAATAACTCATTATTCCGCGCAATGTAATTGAAATGTATTAAACAGGAAATACGCAACTAATGATATTTTTAATTCAATAAAAGAAACTGTCTATTTACTCGTTCAAATACTCTGTTGAGCATTTCCAACATTGGTCTTGAAAAGAGTGAAATAAGAATACGTGGGACTCTCACATTTATTAATCTCCACTAGACACGTATCGACACACAAGGTAAAGAAATGAAGCATTGCTTTGCCATGAAATTTTCCTACCCATCTTTTTCCTGCATTTGAGTAAAATTAACGCAACAGGTGGTGTATTAAAGTAAAATTTTCAAAGATTAAGAAGAAGGTAACAAATGTATTTCCCCCCAAAATTCAAAATTTTACAAAATGTAAAACGTATTTATTTAACAAAGCTGTAGCTACATACACTGATAATAATAGGTAATGGTTCGAGAGAATTATTTTTCGACTCTACATGTTCTTTTCTACGACGTTGCATTTCCGTTCTGCGTAGAAAATTTTAATTCCTCGGTGAAACGAAGCCTGCCATTCTTTTTGGTCTGCATCATCATCACCAAACGCGGCCCTATGAACTTGTGTAATTTGAGGTAAAAAGTACAAATCATTTTTCTCTAGAATTTCAAACCTATGGAAGCTGAACATTTCATTGCGCGTACTTAACCATTTTCTCAATGAAACGTGATCTGCTAAACGAACTGGTGAGCGTATGGACTAGATTGTCTCTCACAGTAACATCGAACTGTTTTTGTGTTTGTATATCAATTTGTTAACAAGTTGCTCTTTATCTGTTAAAGAAGAAAGAGCCAAAAACATACATTGGGCGAGACATTCTTATACCTTTGGCTTTAAACAATTTCTGCTCAATAATTAAAGCCAGGGTTTTATCGATACTCGGAAATGAGTTTGTTCAATTGGTTAAAGTACGGCTCAAAATTTTGGCTTCTCGGTCGCCAGCAATCCGCAACCAAAAAGCAGCATAAGCAAAGAGGACAGACGCAAGAGAGGAGATGAATGAGACGGAAAAAAAGACACTTATTCTATATCCACCCAGATTGAAATATGAAAAAGGACGAATGATCAAAACAATGTCAACAATTTTGTCCACCGTATACCGAATGAGTTCAACTTATTGTACTATGTATAGCGTGAGGAATCATTGAGGAGTGGCAGGTCCTCATGTTCATCATGCTGCTAGTTTGGCCGCGAAATACTTCTTGAAAATTTCATAAAGTTGATTCATTGCATGCGAATGAAATGTCACAAGATGGAAAAAAGTTTTACTCTCAGCGTTATGATTTAAAAACTAACATTACTGGAAATTCGTGTAAAAAATAAAAATGAAAAAAATTAAAAATTTAAAAAGTCATTATTTGTTTATTTGCGGAATTTGAATTTCGCAATTTAAATTGCATTTAAGCGGATTATTTTCAATGCAAAATAGAAGAGCTCATTCATCAAAAAAGAATGAATTGACAAGCAATATGTCTCTTAATTTCCAAGGCCGTCATTACCCAAAGATGAGCGTTGGGTGCTTTTTTTGACATAATGAAAATAAAAGAAATCCACAAACTACTTAAACTCAATCACCAACTCACTCCATTTTTCTTGATATTTTTCATATCGTCAACTGCTAAAGCTTCGGACGGATGAATGGCGTTTTACACGAAAAAACGTTAATTTTGTGTATGTAAGATTCAAATAGTAACACAAATGAATATCTTTCAAAAAGAGGCCCTGATAATTAATTCCGTTTTCACCCAGGATATAAACATCATTTCCCATTGAAAAGGAAATAAAGTGAGGCCAAAAACGACGTTACTCATGTATAAAAAAGTAACTTATCCGAAAATCCCTGCTTCTCTCTGACAGAAATAAGAAAATTCAGACTTCTCATACCACCTTCTATCCGAAACACAGCCTTCAGTTTTAACTGAACTTAAATTTTTAATATTGTTCTTACATGTAGAATAGTTTAAACATTTTAAACGATCTACTGTCGTAATCGCGTTACAAAACAAAGTTGCGATTAATAAGTCCCAAACGGTTCAAATGTGTTCACTAATCTCCATGAAATGAATGCTACCGACGGAAACGGAGTGCAATTCTTGCTTGCGGGTAGTCAAGCTACAAAACTGTCTAGCATCTGGTCCAAGTTTCTACGGGAGCCTGCTAAGTTAGGCGTCTTGTTAAGCTGCTACATCATCGTCTACTATCCTAAACAAGCATGCAACTCTAAAGTAACCCCTAAATATAGTCCCTTGTTCACTCCCTCACACGGCTAACTAGGATGGGGTGAACTTCTTAAATAAGACATTCTTCATTCCATCTTGCCACTATAGGTACGAAATGCGTATCAAAGTTCGGTATCAAGAAATACTCTTAATAAGTATGTAAAGAAATACGTATCAAATACGTATCAAAATTGGGTATCAATAATTAGCTTTCAAGACGATTATACGAAGAATATATGTATTCGCAAGGAGTGTTCAGTGATAGAACGTTCTCGTTCTCGCACTTCAGGAGTTAGCACGGAAATATCTACATGAACGGGCTTGGTGATGAGCTAAGTCAGATTCTGCTTTTAAAATTGAGCAGAATTATTGGCTTTGCTCCTGAGTGCACTACTGCCACAATTTTCGTACTGAGAGTAAAAAATTTGTATTCCTTTATGAGTTAACTGTTAAAGCATTATTGGAGAAGCATCCTGAGGAATATCAGTATAATTTAATTTTCCAGGACATGAATCATACACGACTTCCCTGCCTCCAAGATTATAGCATACACAAGCTCAAAGAATTTCGAAAGTTAACAGTCTCGTACGGCTTTATATTAGTCTTAGACACACGAGATTGTTAACTCATTACTGGCTGAAATTCAAAGGAAACTTTGTTTATTTTCATGAATATGAGCATACTATAGAAGCAAACTAAGGAATAAATGAGTTAAGATAAGGATTAGAGCAAACAAGTCTACTGCAGAGGCTGAATGGAGCATTCAGCTTTGACTAGTAGGTAAACTCGAAGGAAACCTTATCGTACCTATTGAGATAGGCGTAATATTGAAACAAAAACTAAATAAGTTAAACAAACTTCACCAACACGTGTATATCAATATGGAATAAATATGACGCCTTAGTGAAGGAAAAAATAAATATTATGGTAACACGAAGCTCAAATGAAAAAAAGTTTCCGCAATGGCGAGCAAGACCTGGGTATTGCATAACACCTCACGAATCCAGCAAATGCTTGTAGTACGAAACGTTAAAAATAAGGCACAATTTATATAGTGACGTCAATTTTAAACTTTTTCCAGACTGGCCATCAAATGAACGAAAAGCAATCGTGCTTGTAGAAATTTCAGTTACACATGGTTAACATATTCGAAAAACAGTGATATTTCATTAGAATATTCACGCTAAGCTGCGTACCATTTGCTGTTTTGTTACTGTGGCCTCACCTTCACGCGATTGACTGCTTCATTTTGTCACTTATTTAAATTTTACTTGTAATTGTGCACCACAAACATGATTCGCAGTAGCTAAGACGAATGTAGTCGCGGCGTTATACAGGTGAGCCTCAACCTCCAGATCAGGGTTTGGGCAAAGTTAGTGAGGATGCGGTCTGGAGACATTCTTCCTCGGATAAGAAACCCGGAACATTACCCAATTGGACGCGTGAGCGTTCAAGCCACGGAAAAACCTTTTTCATTCTAATTTTTCGTAGGAAGTTGACAAATGAATTTAATTCTTGTTTTCAGATTTGAATTCGACTCCTTCTGTAGTGAACACTAGCGAAGTTTTTTCAGGTGAAGAAACTATATCCTAGACATTCAAAGTTTTAGATTTGAAAGTTTTGTATTTCTTACGAAGTATTTGTGACATGCTTTAAATCAGCGCACATGAATTCGATCATTTTAACAGAATACGTTTTTTGCAGCATAAAAAAATTACCGTTGGTTGAATATTTGTAGATAATGAATACCTACAGTCACCTTTTACACGATGTGTGCTTTAAACTCGAAAGCGTCTTAACTTCAGAAAATTCTTTAGGCATTGAATGGTCTGGCACATCAACGAGGAGTCCAGGTTTCATTCAACGCGTGGTTCACCAATGACGAGTTGAACAATTTAAACAATCTAAACAATTTTAACAGTTTAAACAATTTAAGTAATTTGAACAATTTAAACAGTTTAAGCAATTTAAACAATTTAAACAATTTAGACAATTTAAACAATGTAAACAATTTAAACAACTTAAGCAATTTAAATAATTTAAACAATAGCAATTATAAGTTCTGGAGCCCATGTTTTCACAGGCGTTCACGAATTCTTAGAAACTCGGCAACCGAAGGCATTCTTGATCCTGAGTTTCACGACTGACTGCCAAATCGAACTTATCAATACATCTTGAACAAAATGCGTCTTGATTGTGCAGTAAACACAAATCAGGCCGCTTGTAACACTTCCTGGAACATAGAAAATTTGAAGAATGTTTACTTCCTCGTTTGGTAAAGTGGAATAGCACATGGCTACCGATCCATTTTCGTTTAAAAATGAATTAAATTTCTTCCAAAAATTTCAGGCTTAAAAATATTAACTTTAGGATTAAAATTCATCTGAATCGGTAAAAGATGAAGAAATGCTACAAAGCATACAATCTTACAATTCAGGTACACATAAAACAACTCTTGCATCTGTCGTCAGTCGGTCAGTTTACTTTTTTCGCGCGTTTTAAATAATTTCAAAAACAAGAGTTGAATTCATCTAAGTCAATATCGTTGAACGAAGAAAAGTTTCATAGAAATTAGATTCTGTCAGCCAATTTATCCTACTGATTCTTCAATTACAGCTCTATAGAATCATGAAGTAGCGGAGAGCTCAAGCAAAGTTTGAATTCAAGGGAAGGAAATTGAATACTGTTGATAATCATATAGTAATTAGTTTAGAGCAATTAATTTAGCACAGAATTAAATCGTCATTTAAAATGAAAACAAATTCCGAAACATGAATGTTAACTCGCAAAATATTTACATTTCGATAACTTGAATATTTTATGCAAACGCTCCAACTAACTTCAACGTTTGCTGTTTTTCCCTTCTTTATGATGGGCTCAGTTACTCTCCATACTTGAAAATAAAGTAGTTTTCAATACTGGTATACTCGGAGGATTTTTGCAGTTGGCATGGACAAGAACAAATACAGAGGTACGAATAAATAAAATGACCATCACGTTGACTGCGGCGGGACCCACAGGTTGTCACTGAGGGGATTTTGACACTGGGTCGTAAACCATCGGTGGTTACAACCTAATTTCGCTGCATGCTTAATCATAGCCAAATGAAAGGGCAACCCAATTAGTAGTCGTCATACTCAGGATTGACTAATACAACTGACTTTAATTTTAACTGAATTTTGAGCTTCCGTTTAAAACGCAGCAGTGAATATGCTATATAAAGGTTCATGAAATTCAGTGCGCAGTGGTCAAGATAGAAACACAAAATATGACATCGTCTCGAGGACAGAGAAAACAAACGATTAACGCCTATAAATATTAACATATTTTGACTGGCCGTATCTCTTGCAGATTCGGTCAACAGGCATGTACAGATAATATATCTTACGAATTAAACTTTACAAAATAAAACAAACTTAAGACAATATCAACAAAAATACAGAAGTGATCAACATTTACTAGACAACATTCACTATTTACAGAGAAGTGGTAGGCCAAACTTGAGGTGAAGTCGTCATCAGGATTACAATACGTGGACTGAACACTCGTGGGAGAACATTTCTCCAGAAACAAAATTGAGTTTGCATTAGGAATCAACGGAGTGGAAGAGCGTATGGAAGGTTAAGAGTCATGCTTTGCACCCTGAGAACTGTTAAGGGGAGAAAATAAAATGAAAAATTGGAAAAAAAAGATCGACAATCTTTTTTTATACCGAATGCTTTTCTTTTTATACTGCCGTGTTTCATGTTGAGTATAATTTTTGCACTAGCAGTTCCTTAATTTTCCTCCGCGGTTTTAAATGAGGTAATAAAACTTATTTCAAACTCATGTGAGAAATGAAGAAGTCCTCAAAATACAAACATGCGCGAAGAATATTCTACAAAGTTGCAGCCTTGCACATGTCAACCATGTTAATTATCCGTACCCGATTAGGCACAATGCTCTCTCACCATTGATGAGCACGCATTGGCTCAAGAAATGTTACTGACTGAGAAAAATTATTGCTTCAGCATCAAGGGAAATTCGAAGCTGGTTATAAGATTGTTGTACAATTGACCGAGGCTCCGGAAAAGTTACTTCATTTGGACCATGAATTGAAGGCTAAGTTTACTACGGACAACGTGTTCAAAAATACGACCTAAAATTACCTTGTCGAGGATGTACGAAAGGGTTATGAACAACTATTTCTCTCTAATCTGTCTCAGACAAGTAGGTAGGAGCTTAAGAATATATTATACATGCCTCAGACAGAGGCCTCCTCGATAACAGTAATATGTCTACTGGGAGTGAACTTATTGTAATTGTTGACCTCCGGAGATGAAGAAGGAAGAGGCTCGCTCGCACCAGAACCTCCAGGCGCAGGGGCTATAGCCGGGGCCTCTTCGAGCATGAGGGTGGTGGCAGGTTCGTTGCCATTGCTCGCCTGAGACGAGTTAGCCGCCTTCATGGACAACGTCCTCTTGATTCTGCTAATGCGGCGCTCGTTGTAGCCTCCAGCGGCCGCGTTCTCACCTGCACCTCTTGTGATGAGGTTGTTCTCGTATTCGCTTCTCATGAGATAGTTCTCCACCTTGTCGCACGAGGTGATGCAGTCGCCGAGATAGTCCAGCTCTTCGAGCAGGTGGTCAGGCAAGTCCATGTCGGCGATGCCTTCTTCCGAAATGCACGTCAGTTCAGCTTTGTTGCGCGGATCCAGTGTCTGCGATACAGGTACATTTACAGTACTGGATGGCACTTGTGATGTAGAACTAAAGCGTTAATGATAGGCGCTAGTCATTTGTACTTGAATCGGGACTTGTCTGTTAACTGTGAGCACTTAGTAAATAAATTTCCCAAATTTTTTTCATATTTAATGATCTATGTTGTTATGTTAGATGAATGGTATACCTTGAAGCTAATTAAGAAAATTACCACAAATACAAACTAAAATTACAGTACAAAATACTGTCAGTTAACGAACAAGATAGTTGGTTGTCCTAATTAGCGTAAAAGCAAACCATTTATCCGACCCAACTTATCATAGCACAATCAAATCTAACCACACTTGAAAAATAAAGTCTAGAGGAAAAAAATTTCGAAGCTTCAGTTGAGAAATGTTAATAGATAACAAATAAGTACTCAAAAAAATTCACAATGTAAGTTTTGATTTTGGCAGACACCGTGAATACTGAGAAAGATTCTCAATTTTATATTCTGGTACAACGATTATGAATTTATAAATATTTTCTACTTCAAAACTATTTTTAGCTATGAGCGATTTGGATGGAAACGCGTGAGACTTTTGATTTTCCACTAGAATCGCAATGGTTTCTTAGCCAGCTTTCTTGAGACTAAGTACGGTCACAAAACGACGTTTCATGACCTGGATTATCTTGTTCAGCAGCTTGGAGACTAAACTAACATTTAATTATCTTCCTCATTTGAAATTTAGTAGAAGATTCATCCGAAGCTCCGAATCATCCGAATCACTCCTGGTTCAAGGCATTCTCTGTGATGGAAGAAAATTCCTCTGGCAGGCGTGCTTCAAAGATATTTATTTTTATAATAGTCAGTTTGATCTAATAATGATTTGTTGGTATTCCCCAGAAAATTTATACGATATCAACGATAGCAAATTTTTAAAATCATCGAATACGGTCACTTTAAATATAACGGAATAACTCAATTCGGAAGGGAGAACTGAGCGTCTTTAACGTTACTTGATTTTAGCTATTATACGGGCAAAAGCGGAAGATAAATTGTAAAATGACAGATTTAAAACCATTTTTGCGTCCTGGTAAAATTTTTGTCATCACGCAAAAATTCTCTTCCTTCAGAAACACCAAAGCTAGGCTAGTTGGAAACGCGATTTCATGAACTGAATTTGGGTAGCGACTGTAACATTTACCTGTACCACCGACAGGCAACCGAAGTAGAGGATGTCGCATCTCCTATTACCCCTATTTGATACGCCCCTTTAACAACTCCATAAGCTTAACGCTGGAAGAAAAACGTCGAAAAGACGTCGAATATTGGCAAAATCTTACTCGTAGTATCGCCCATCGACTAACGAATCGCTCTGTTGGAAGTGTAATTGTAAAGATCTTGACGAACCTCAGGCAGACCATTGATGTTGCGGGGGTTGTGTATGAGCGAGGCGAGGCTGGGGGTGTGGGCAGGAGGCTCCATGTCGAGCGCTGCGAGGGAGTCCCGCCTCGACCGTGACTCCGGGCAGCCCCGGCGCTGGCATGTGTGTTGCCGTCCGGACCTGGCGTGTCCAAAGTATATGTTAACGAAAGTAACTCAATCCTAAAAAGAAGAGTAAGGGGCTTACGAGCAAGAATAATTCTTAGGTGATATTACAGTGGCTTTCCATAACGGCATGTGTCAACGAATAAGAAAGTAATTAAAGGCTAAAAAGAGAAGCAAAGGGTTTACGAACAAGACTAATTAGGAGGTGATATTACAGTGGCTTTCCATAACGGCATGTGTTAACGAAGAAGAAAATAATACAATGCTGAGACGAACACCAAGGGGCTGACGAACAAGAATAATTAGGAAGTGAGCATATTAAAAAGGCTATCCTCTGCACATCTGTCATGAAAATCTTAAATAAATACGTCCCAGCATGGATCTAAAATCCTCATTATAATCGTACGTCAAGAAAAACAGCACTACCATAGCAGCCGCAACACAAGTGTCTCGATAGTATGGGGGTGTTAAGGACTTTCATTTTGGTGCACAGATGTCTTAAAAAACACGTGGTCGGTAGAGACAAATGCTTCATATGTCACTTCACTTATGCTTTAGCTCGAGCTGCTGGCTATAGTCTGGTGACTGAGATCGCCTAACGAAATGATGGCTTAGAACCTGCCACCAGATAGGGGCGATCCGAGCAGTGGACTGTCGTGATTCAGAGTTGGAAGTAACGTTACCGAATTCAAGATTAAGTGTTAGAGGTTTTGCAATCGCGAAGGTAATATAAGGTGACGCACAGAGCCTCTTTCAGATGGAATTTCTAAACTATGAAATTATTAATTAGAAACTATAGTAAAATGATGCAGTAAATTTAAGCTGGCAGATTTTTTACGCTACACTTGAGTGCGTCACAGCTCCACCTTCTTCGGTGCCGGTCTTAATGAAAATGCTGCATCTGTAATTGAAGAAGAAGTGTTCTATGAAATATAACATGATAGTTGCAATTTTTCATAGCGTGTTGAGACTTCTTTCAAATGCCTAATAACGAGCATCTGATTCTATTCAATTAATTGCCGTAACAACTGAGCTCTGCTGGTGTACAAAGCCACGTGGGTGACGGAAGTATTTATGCACGAATCGCGGAAAATCTTCTCATGCTTCAATGAATAATAACTCATGAAATGAATGACATAAATGAAAAATAAATCATGAACAATAACTTAAGTTAAATAAAAAACTTGCTGAAATATTAGTGTGCAACAATGTGCATTCTTCAGTAGGATTTGCAGTTAATGTGTTTTTTCCGAAGAAAGTCCCGGGAAATAACTTTTCACATTTCATTTACTTGAGCTAGCAAAAAAAATCATGTGTGTAATTGAAAGCTAACATGGCTTTGGCCCCCATGGTTTATTTCTCTTGAATGAATTTGGGTGACATGAAGATTTGATTTAGTTAAACATATGGAAGCTTCTTCCTGCCTCCAGCGATTATTTGCTTGCGCAAGAGCAGCTAAATTTCTGCTTTTCTATTTTATGTTAAGCAAATGCAAAATACATACCGCAGTTTTACTCTGTTCGTAGATTCCTTTTCCTATTGCATGTTGAACAAATGTAAAATACATACCGCAGTTTTACTCTGTCTTTCACTTTCTGCTGACTGCAACGGAAGGATGAAACGGAAGGATGTCACATTTACAGCGTGTGTCACATTTACAGCGTGTGTCACATTTACAGCGTGTGTCACATTTACAGCTTGTGTCACATTTACAGCTTGTGTCACATTTACAGCTTATGTCACATGTACAGCTTGTGTCACATGTACAGCTTGTGTCACATTTACAGCTTGTATCACATGTACAGCTTGTGTCACATTTACAGCGTGTGTCACATTTACAGCTTGTGTCACATTTACAGCTTGTGTCACATTTACAGCTTATGTCACATGTACAGCTTATGTCACATGTACAGCTTGTGTCACATGTACAGCTTGTGTCACATTTACAGCTTGTGTCACATGTACAGCTTGTGTCACATTTACAGCTTGTGTCACATTTACAGCGTGTGTCACATTTACAGCTTGTGTCACATGTACAGCTTGTGTCACATTTACAGCGTGTGTCACATTTACAGCTTGTGTCACATTTACAGTTTGTGTCACATTTACAGCGTGTGTCACATTTACAGCTTGTGTCACATGTACAGCTTGTGTCACATATACAGCTTGTGTCACATTTAAAGTTTACAAAGCAACAGACAACGGTTTTGTGATATTTTATTTCGTATTCTGAAAATGATTACTTTATGTATTATCCATAAATCAAGTACATGCTAGTATTCCTTTAAAAATGAATTACTTAAACGGATAATTTCTAAACAATCAATTTCATACTCTCGTTTTGGAAGATTAGGAGTCAAATTTTCGCACTCTCTCTGAGGTGTATCTCTCAGGGAAGTAAATTAAAGCTCAATTCTTTACCCACGTTCTCCGCGTTCCTTTCAAGGAGTTAACATCGCCATACCGCTTAACACTTTAATACTGAGTTGTACGTTATCCTAATTATTTTTGTCTGAAGTTCCCTAATTTGCTCAGCATAAATAAATTTTTACCTACATGAGGTACTTTTATATCATTGCAGTGATCTGAAGATGCACTTACTTAATGAACTCATCTGCAAATTTAAAATAGTAAAAAACATACAGGGCGGTTCTTTTAACCCAAGTAACAACACGAATAAAAATCTACAGAAAAAAATAAGAAGCCCACGAAACTTTTTTGATGGCTCAGATCCACAATCTAAGAGATCAAACTTTCGGTGTCTCGGCTCTGCCCATATCAGTGGGAGGTTTAGCCTGCAAAATTTCAGACAATGTGCACTAAAGAATAATGCGGGACTGACTTGTGCTTGTGTCGGTGGCGCGCGGCCCGGCGCCTGTGGATGTCGATGAGGAAGATGGTCATGGAGCCGAATATGATGAAGGTCGAGGAGAAGTAGTAGCCTGCCTTGTTGCCGTACTCAATGTTGATGTAGCCTAGAGACAAGGCCGTCACTTAAACAGCGAGTATTTTAATGTCTATCTAGATCTGTGGTTCTAA
>JACJUY010001530.1:70188-100472 GCA_014220935.1 Platorchestia sp. MABIK | reverse complement strand
GGGGGGGGGGGGCGTGAGCCTTAGTGACTATCTAGAATAATGGTTCTTAACCTGGGAGGAGGCGCGTCCTTGGGAGGGCGTGAGCCTCCGCAGTAAAGCCTGATTTTTCCCAGGAATGTTTTCGACAAAAGAGCGAACTTTCACTGTTGATTATGTTTGAGGACCTTCTTACAGTATTCTTTGTCGTGAGCTCTTATTTACCAGTCCATCTGCACAAAATTTCCCCTGACAATTCTTAAGGGGGCCGTGGGAGTAAAAAAGTTTAGAACCACTGATCTAGAAGCAATATTGAGATGGTTGGTTCGTCATCTTATTAAGTTCGGAGAGGAGGAATACGGATCCGGAAGTGGGTATAATTGGCGAGATATTGAAACGAGGCTTTTTCTCATGATAAGCCCACTAACTAGGATAAAAAGTGGAAGCCTTTTCCTTCTAGTCATTGACGGCTGGAATGCCCTCCCCTCTTTGAGAAAGCAAATCGACCAAAAGATTAGAGACGTGGGTTACAGGTTAACAAAATATCATACGTACAGGTACTTCTGATTCATAGTTTGTCAATCTATGGATATACACAATTTAAATCTGAAGGATACATGGTGTTTCAGAACACGAGGTACAAAATTGCATGCCGAGTAGAAATGGCCAAATCAACACTTCTTCTTCTATGAAATTTTCCAAAAAAATTCTAGTTTATGAGAGATTACCCGTTTATTGTTTTAAAGGATGAAATGTATGGCCGAGAATGTATCGGGTAAGAGCCGCTCTTGATACAGACTAGCTGCCTGTCTCGCATTGCCACTAGCAGCACCACAAGCAAGGCGCAAATCTGCCATTTCAGCCTTTTTTAATCCTTAAACGCCCACGAGGACACCAGTGTCCTCTTTCAAATAGATGCAATTACACAAAGTTGAAGGCAAATTTCTACACAACTTCGTATCATCCACTTTCAGACCGCGTTTACATGTTACCGGCGTAGTAGTTTCATTGAAACTGAACAGTGCCAAGACAAAGAAGAAGTAACCTGGTAGCACGAACTGGAACATTCTAAAACCTTCTTGCTAAACCTTCTTTCCAAATATCACTGATGCTAAATTTTATTATTATTATTATAAGATCTCATAGAATAGAAGTGTTTGTAAGGTAAATTCAAAATAAATATTGCGAGTAATTTTGTTGAAAAATTTCATCCTTTAAAACAATAAACAGCTAATATCTCATAAACTAGAATTTTTTTCGAAAAATTTATTAGAAGAAAAAGTGTTTATTTGGCCATTTTCTACTTGTTGTGCAATTTTAAGCCTCTTGCTCTGAAACACCCTATTTTATCTAATGCATGTAAAAATTGTGGCATCTAACATTGCTGCACATGTTCAGAATTCTGAATTTTTTCTGAACTGACGACAGGTAAATGCAAATGAACTTGTCACACGGCCGTCGGCTTTCTTCTCTCAGGGGGCCAAGCCTCACAAGCCAGTGACCACGGCAACTACAAATGAAGTTTTCTCGTATGTTTCTTTAGTTTATTTTGTTCCCAGTGTCATCAAAAGTTCATAAGTCTGAAAATTTATTTCGAAAATTGTAGACAGAATTTTCTCAAAACTATATTTATTGAACGATCATTAAAAACTTATTTAAAAACAAGTTAACGGTAACATTGCACGGTATAGGTAGCAACACGGTTAGCTATTGACTTCAGCGCAAGACTATACAAAAGTGACTGACTTCGGGGGCGTAGCACACAGACTTTTAAATATTGACGACAGACTTAAGACCAGAGAACGGACGCTACCAATCAGCGTGACTGCCATGGCAAGGCTGCCCATTGGGTCAACCAGCGCTGTGGAGTGCCAGCCACGGTAGAAGAAACAAGGTAAGATCAAACCAGTCGACCGTGGGGCAATGCTAACGTCATGGCAACGAACCAATAGCAGCGCTCATATTTCATCCAGCAACACTGCTAGCCTCAAATCTGGCTCTACCATTGGCCCAGCGACGTGTCACACTGGTGACGTCATGAAGTTTGTTTGAAATAAAGCCGTTCTATTGGCTAGCCGAACAAGAGGAGCTGTATTTTCCCCCATAGAAATGAATACCTTGTTTCCTCTACCGTGGTGCCTACACCAACGCTACCGTATGGTGCTAACCGTTAAGTTACACACAGACGAACATTCTAGGACTTGCGCGGTACATTAGTTTGTCGAACTGGGTTTCAGAGAATGACCCCGACGTTCACAAACAGAATGTCATGCGTCGGAATATCAATATCAGACTTACAATTTTAGAATACAAACATCGGAGATTTTTTTAGTGGTGCCAGCTTTTCACAAAAATAATTCTACAACAACCATTGAGTTTTTCCTTCGCTCTCCATTTTCCCAGGAAAAATCTCATCATGATGTCAGCATATACTCAAGCAAAAAATTCTTGGAGGTAGGCAGAGCAAATTAGGTCTAAATTGAAAACTCCTCGTGCTGCCCTGGGAGACTCATAAATCTGAGGAAATACAAACTGGAAACAGACTCCCTGAAGACCTCAGGTCCCTGTTCAATTTGCTGCAGAGATTAATGGTTTCCCAGCACCCCGCTCACCAGTGATAGGCACCCCGAGGGCGGTGGGGAGGGCCTGGGAACACTGCACAAAGCCCCAGGTGCGAGCAAAGTTGCGGGCCCGCACCTTCTCGTAGGTGAACATCTTGAGGGCGTAGTGGAAGCCGCCGCAGAATATGCCGTAGAGCCACGAGAACAGCACGTAGCCTGGATACCCTGCAGGCAGAATGAGGTCGTAGCTTGGTAACGTGGCATGGGTGATGCGTGAAAGAAAGTTCAATGCTGTGGTGATATAGAAAAAAAAACTATCTCCCGGTGCCGTGATTCTTGGTGACCTCCTCTCGAACCTGATTTAACTAGTTTACAATACGTAGTGGTATTGCCCAAGCGTTTCAGTGCATAACATTGGCTTTATAACGTATTCCAAAGCCTACTTCATTTGAAAAGAAATTTAAGAGACCTATTTTACTCATTGGGAAGCAAAAACTATTGAAAATGTTCCCAGTGTAGATCGTTCTTTTAATTGATCAGTATTTTCAAGAATTAAAATATGATAGAAAATAATACTGCAAAACTTCTTGCAATTGTTGCTTGTCTGGTCCTAGGAAAACTGATTTCGAGCTTGGCAATGATCATGCAAGGATACATCGTGGACGTTGATATTATAGATTATATCCGCTGGTAACTGGACATGAGACATCATAAATGAAATGTTATCCCATGATCATCCTTTTAAAAATAAATTCCTGGTTAAATGTGAACGTTAAAAAACACAAACATTCAGTACACCCAAATCTCCCAGCTTCTTTAAATTAACATCCGAAAGAAGAGACTTTACACTGAGACATGGCGGCTTGTGTTGGACACTGGAGTCGGCGCTGCGAGGACCGATGACAGAAGCAACAAAACTCACCCTCGACAGCAGTGAAGGCGAGGCAGGTCACTCCACACAGGAACATGGCGGCCTGACACAGGTACTGGAGGCCCACCCTGCACTCGGTGCTGCGGTGCACGGTCAGGAACCCGAAGGTGGCGCACCCACAGAACCAGCCCAGGCCTAGGTACGTCTGCAGCATCATCACTGAGTTCTGCTCGAGCCCGGCTTCCTCTGCCTGCTGAGCCTGCGATACGTACAGTCATGGGCAAATTAATTAATAATTAATCAAAAATGCCTGCTCCAAAGTACAGGTGATTAGGGCGTAATTTATACATTTGAGATTTGATATATTCTTGGAGAATAATTGCTATTAATGGGAATGGACTAGCACATAAACAACTGCGTCGTTTTGCTTCCAGGTCTGTACGGCCGGAGAACAACCCGAGGTAGGACTGACCACCTGACTGCAAGCGTTGGCCTTCCTTGAATTTGTCGCCAGGCTTATATCCGTGCGTAAGGCAGGAAGCTTAGTGAGGTCGCTATTTTCGATGCCTGACCTCACTTCCGGAACTATGATAAAGAGTCTAGGATGGCTGTGTCACGACAGAGTTATCATACACACACACACTGAAATTTAATGCTCACGAATAAGTAGGTTTCGGAAACCAGCTCAAATGTCCTGGAATTAAAAAAGTATAAAATTGATCGGCTCGTCCATTGCTCACGTGGGTTGTAGCTGCTCACCTAAAACATGGTGCACATTCCCATGGGTGCGAATTTTTACCAATTGATTCAACTTATTTTGGCAATTTTCCGTTACTGAAAATCTGATGTGATGAAACCAGTGCATTAATTGTCAATGAAGGCTACTAATAATCACAAAAAAACGGAAAAGCTAGGAAGGTAAAAAAACATAACAAAGGTGGCTAATTAATTGATTGATAGAAAGCTGGCAACCACATCACGGGAGACAGGTAAGGGATTAAAGGGAAAAGAAAACTTTAGAATTAAAAAGCGGGTTTTTGGTATACCCATGAATAAATTTAAAAATTCATGCAAAATTCGGATAGATAGCGTAAAAGAAAATCCCATGCAATACGGCAGCAAGCTTTAATTTCATGCCGAACCAAGAAAGTACAATGGAACAAAGCACAGCTAGGCCCCGGACTCTGACCATGTACAAGATGGGAGTGGTGATGCCGAAGCTGGACAGGCTCGTGGAGAGGAGCAGTATTTGGATGGTCCTGCTCCTGAGCGTGGTCACGTCGAAGAAAGGAGTGTGGTCATCCTGTCTGGATTTTTCCTTGACTTTCCTCTTCTGGTTCTTGAGGTGCAGGATGGCCCGGCGCTGAGGGTGATATAGGGACGCTGATCTGTAGAAGGTCCCCATCACGAACGTCAGAAACACCACGCACGTCACTGCCTGCAGACCCAACCGCCATCCAAACGAGCTGCGCACCAGAAGCAAGTCATTATTACGCCGTACCATGCAAGGAAAATAAACAATACCAACTGCGATAGTAATTTACGTGTTATTTATAATACATAAATGTGCAGTTGTAAACTAGATGTACAACTCCGAAGACGACATAGATGCGTTATGAGACGCACCATCTCTCTGGAGGGACAAGACATCTATAGCAATATCAGTTCAGTATTTTTGACTTAAAATGCCCGACTAACTTTCAGTCGTACGCATAAGCGGCATAAATTATTTTAAAAGGACAAATTAAAATGCATGTAGTCGAATTTTGGTAAGTTAGTTCTTCAACGTTCAAGTGCTGCTCATTAGGTTTTCGCAGCACTTCAATTAGGTTAATTTGAATTAACCTAATTAATTAGGTTAATTCAATTAGGTTAATTTGAATACATACAACTGAATTTCCAATAGGTCGATTCCAGGAAACCTCGCGTGCAAGAGAAAATAAGAACCAGTGTAAAAATGTACGCTATTTATTACGTCATTTTCGAAGTGCAAAATTCCATCTTCTGTGTTAAAACAGGAAAGAAAAATACAAACTTTAAGTATTTAGAAAAATAAAATGAAACATATAATCATAGAAATAAAATGAACATATGCTGTGTCTAACAAATGACCGGAATTGATAGTACCAAACTGCAGTAATTTATTGAGCGGGAATTTCAAGAATTTCCCACAGAGTATACCACCATGCCGTATACTTTCCTCTCTGTCTCAATCGGTACTAGAAATCACTATCAGCTTTTCAATCAACTACTTCAAAACACGTATTTCGCTATCCTTTGCACATCAAATATAAGAAAAGATCATCGGATTGGGAATCTTTATTCATATTCACACTCAAAGCTAGTATTCATAATAAAGGATTGAGTGCAGTCACACTGTGCATTGTTTCTACGTAGTGAAATAATTATGTGAGTGTGACTGTGGCTGTCTGTGAATTTTTCTATGTGTATACATGTACATCTACGTAGTTGTGGCTGCATGTGCTTGCGTGTCTGTGTGGTTGTATGTGCTTGTTAGTGCTCGTGTTCGTGTGCGTATGCGTATGAAGCGAATGGTGGTAAGTGTCCGTTTAACTTATAGGTGAGTGAGGAGAAGTTAGGTTCAAGGACTTTTCAGACAGCTGTGTGTTTTTTAGTTCAATTATTCCTCGTGTTTTGAATTCGAATTTTTCTTCTTATTCCAGCATTGAAGAGCGAAGCTTAATTTTCTGAACTTCAAGTTAGAAATTATGCACATTTTTATGCTGGTTCCCCTTGTTTCGTTAACAGTGAAATTAGAACACGAACCATTAGTGAATATAACAGAAAAGATGAGGAAAAATTTAACTTAATGTTTTTACTTCTGCATATATCTCAATAAGATTAGTAAAAGTAAAGTGAAAATAGTAAGAAAATATGCAAAACGTGGAAGTAAATGAGTGGTATTAAATTTCGAATAATGTTATTGGTTGCACGTTAAAACCTCACCTATGGCAAACAGAACACAAACCAAAACTCAAAATCTCACAAGCCAGGAGAATAAAACATTTGCTTAATACACCACTTGTTTCACTGATGCACTTCAATTTAGAAAAAAAATCCCCAAAAACAATACGCGTTCAACAACACTTCGTTTGAAGCGCAGTTCTGGGATCGCTCATGCAAACGAGTGAAAAGTTCAGCCTTAAATGGACTTTTCCCGTACCCAAATCTCCTTCATTACCGAACGGCTGAAAATTATACTCAAATTTAGGAGCTTTGCCACGAATTCAGCTGTTCTTCCGATGTTCCTGCAGCGTTCAGGAGAGCTCAATTCGGCCACCAGTGCCTTCAAGTTGTATTACGGTGTTGCTCTTAAATATGCTAACTTCGATCATTTCACCGTAACGTGTTCTGAAGTTCAATCGGATCATCGAAAATTGTGTTAATACGTAAATGCTAAATAGAGGAGCGGTAGCTGCAGAGTGGTGGAGTTATCAAAAGAATGCTTTGACTTGATAATCACAAAAAGTGTCTACAGTAATCCATTTTAACTCACAGGGGGTGATAATTTGTAAGAAATCAATTTTCATGGCCAGACTTATGACATGAGGTGCATAGCGCGGATGTTACAGAAACAATTATGACATGAGGTGCATAGCGCGGATGTTACAGAAGCAATTTACAATAGTTTTGACTCATGAGATGGGCAGACACATTAGAGAGATCAAATCTTTCTGATCTTTTTATCACAAACTAATATTCATACTAGCATAAAACCAGTACGCGAATAATTTCGAAGGGATATTTTGTTCCGTACTGCAGTGAAGTCAGATTTCTCGTGGATGTGATAAACTGCTCAGATGTGTTGAGAGGTGTGTGACTGCTGAAGTGTGTGCCTTACGGTGTATTATAAGCGTCGCTTTTGTTTAATTCGTTTGAAAGCTCTCCAGATAAAGTGTTGGTAGTGAGACCATCAAAGATTGTAGAAGGAGAATGCCGCGGATTAAGCAATAAGGTCTGACCTTCACATTTGCCTCTGTCGATTCTCGCTAGAAGAGAAAACCCAGCTCAACGTGGAAGCGGTTTTTGGTTAGATCTTGTGCATTTATGTTAATTTTTTTCTCACTTCATCACTTACGCTGTTTATGATACATAATCTGCTCTGCCAATTGACATCTCTTAATTGAGTTCATATTGCTGTGAGCTGCAAGGTATAGCTCAGATTATGTTAAAAGTTGTGAATGACTCCATGGTGGTCGCTGAGCTAATGCTCGAAATAAGCCTGGAAGGACGCGATGTTCATCTTTCCAAGTGACGTTTAAAAAGTGATTAAGCATTCAATCAGGGCCTATTCCCGAGGAAGTCTGAAAGATAACCCACTCAAGTGAGCCCTGTAATAGATGTTGAATTTCCACCGATTACTGTTGAGATTCTCGCCTTTATTCAGCTGTTATCTGGGTTGAAATATTATTACGATGAATTATAGACTAACATGTTTTAACAGTGTTTGCCAGAGTCTTACAATTATGAAAACCGGGTGGGTTGTTAATGATGGTAAATCGAGCATGGGTGACATTTCTAAGAAGAGCTCACTGTTGCCGGGAGAACTTTGATATAGGATTCCAACTTATAGAAAAGTGCGACATCATTGCGACCAGATAGAAAGTGAATAACTGACAGAGACTCTTCTAATAGACGTTATAAGTTGAACAGGAAAGATTAAGGTAGAAATCTACTCACGCAGGGGAATTGCGTTTTTGTTTTTGCGTTTATCATTCGCGTTCATTTTTTTGAACGCGATCCGTCGCGGCTTTTTGTCATGAACTTCTTTCAGGGAAGCTCTCTATCCCTCGTCTGGATTAAGGCAATTGTTGTGATTTCACCGATAAAAACATTTAATCACATGGATTAGGTACTTCGGTTTCAACGGCAAGCGTCACAGCTATCAATTGTAGGAGATTCAGTACTGCACATGACGTAAATTGACGCCATTACCTGGTATTGAACTCATGTATGCCGTAAATTGTTACCATTACCTGGAATTGAACTCATGTATGTCGTAAATTGATGCCATTACCTGGTATTGAACTCATGTATGTCGTAAATTGATGCCATTACCTGGTATTGAACTCATGTATCAATATTATGAGCACAACTTGGCACACGCGCTTTCAACGGATCTAGGCATGGCAGAAGGTTGGTCGCGCTCAGCTCGCCTAAACTTGAGCCAAGTTTAGAAAACTTTATAGCGTTCAGTTCTGGGACGATGACATCGCAAAATAGTTTTAAAATAAACCAGAAGCATCGCGCACGCAGATGAGATGTAGCGAGATGAGACAAGTTTGGTGGGGCGGTGGTTCTCAGAACGCTGGAACAGCTTAGCCATGATCAGGGTTCCCGAAAATCTGTATAAGGCCCTCACACAAGGATAGGCTGACGAGTTTGCTTAACTTCCAAGACACACCCTAGATTCAAAGAGAAAGCAAAAATGATTTGGATTATCGTAAGTGAAACATGCGTCATTGTCATTACGTCAAAACAATTTTCACGACCTAAAAGTCAGCGTCAAACTCTTTTTGCATGTTACTGCAATAAAAGCCATATATGCAAGGAACCTCTCGTGCATCCTCTCACTCATATATGTATGAAAATGAGACGTCCTCGGATAAATATTCGAAAGAAAACTGTTAAATATTATTTTACTTTGATGCGATACAATTCTTTAAAATTTCTTTCTTATTCATAACAGGACACATTAGTCGCATTTCACAATAAAAACCCTGACAACACCTATCCAATTTTCCGCATTCGACTTAGGACTGGAAAATATGTCAGACAATAAAGTACAGGATATTTTGGAGTTCGGGAACCTACCAAGGTGATTCACTAACGTGCAAATTTCCGCTGAAATTAAAGGCTACGAAGAATAATGCACAAGTTCTCAAGGTCTGTGAACAGCTTCCAAAAGAGAAAAAAATTTTAACTTTTCAAGTCCTTGTTTTCTGACTGGAATCCAAACAGTCTTTGGAAAACTCGTTTGCTTTCTTTTTGAACGAGGGACCGTAACTTTTCTGAGAATCACAGCAAGGGATCGTGAGACCACATCATGCTTTTGCTGCTAATGCTGCCAACTTCAAATCCAACCCTCAGTACGCCTTTTATGTACAAACTGTGTATCAAGTTCTGCTCGAGCTGACCTACGAGGGATACTTTTCAGGAGCATCACGTCTCAGAGGGCAACTGCCTAGTTGGAAATCTCCATGGGTCTTTGGGCAGACTAGCGTAGTGACTCGAACAGTAACATAGCGTGAAGACGAGTCACCGCAACATCTTACATGGCGGTCGAGGCTGTTCTGCGAGACAAAACAGAACTTCACGTTCGACATTTGCGCCGCAGGCAATTACTGTTGGAAAGAAGATATTTTTACGCCGCAGCGCCGCCAGCCACGTTAACACTATACCCATCATCAGCAGCCTGCTCCCAACATGGCAGCGATTTTCACTTCAAGATAGAGTGTTCTGAAGTCCAATCGGATCATCGGAAATTATGTTAATGCGTAAATGGGAAAGAGAGCAGCAGTGGATTCTGATTGGCAGAGTTGTCTGGAGAATATTTCTACTTGAACATCGCGAAGAGTGTTTATGGTATTTTTTTTTATTTCAGAGGGAGTAGAAATTTCTAAGGACCATCACAGTTTCGATTGCAGAACATATTTCCTTAAGAAATTTCATGAGTCGACTGGTTATGGAGCTTTACTTATGGTTCCTTAGTCAGAATTTATGAGTTTTCTTCAATGTATTCCTGCATTCATGTCTGTCAATAAGTTTTCAAGTGTAGCCCACCGAATTGAAAACACAAAGAGCCCGACCGTGAACGCATGTGATGACTCATAAGTAACTTAGATATAAAAGTTTTCTGGTGAAAATAAGTTTCAAAATAGCATTATTGACTAATTTAATTCGGGGCAAATTTCAAAAGATTTAAAAATAGTTCATATATTTAACTTCGGAATATTATTTGAGTGAATAATTTCATTGGAACAGCGCTAGAGGAAGGAATTTTAATCAAACATCAAATATTGGGTAAATCCATTATTAACAGCTTCAACTACCAATTTTGGTCAATTTCGCCAATTCAAACAGCATGAAATAACACGCAGCAGCAACTCGTAGGTAAGAACATGAGCCCCCAAAGTGTCTTCCGCATCCGCAGCTCCAGCTACGCGCCTCGCTGCGAAATGGCCTCTCACGACACAAGACCATGCAAAAACGAGATCTTGCACTCTGTGGGTACTCACAAATCTTGGCGGTTCAACGTACGTAAAATAAAACTCCAAGTTAGAACATGTAAAATGGTCTTAGGAACACTTCATGATTTAACGAAGAGGATATCTTTGAAATTAATTTCGCTTCGGAACTATTTCTAACTCGTCCTCCAGATGGAGTGAGCTTGAAACAAAGTTTGGTAAAACCAAGTTTGGCACAGCCAGCGCCAGCATAGGCCGGTAGCGCTTTGATAAGACGTTATACTGCGCTGTTTTATGGCTCTTGGTGATAAGGAGCCGATGTAGGCCACTCACGTCTCGACCGGGCGACGAAAAATCGTAGCAAAATGACTGAGGAGAGCAAAGCCTGTGTGTGTGTCTGCAGGCCAAATGGATGCTAGAATTTAAAGACCATATTTTGAGGGCTTGATTGAAGCATTTGTTACTCGCATTTGAAGCCTGTTGACTCTAATTACGAGATGGGGGAGCCTCAGCACCGCCATGGATATGGTAAATTGAGGATTTGCAATGAGAACTAACGGAGAAATGAAGAAAAAAAACTTTAATTACACTTCTTAGCGATTTGAGCGAAGGTGTTGCATTGTGTTAAAAAATAAGATTAAAATCGAAACGAGTTTTTAGGTACATATAGAGGAAAAGAAGAGGATAGAACATACATGGTGTCCAAGACATGCTGATGGATAGCTACTTAGAGCAGGGAATGGCTACGAGTAAAAAACACGCCAGGAGTTAGAAACGATCAGTCATCATTTTGACCTGTGCGAAATCAGCGTGAAAAGTCAGATTTATATATTCGAGGACCAAAAACGCTAAAATTACTCCGTCATAATTATAACAAATGCCTTACTAGAATAATAATAGTCCAGTTCTAGCCAGTGTTAGCTGATAACCTCAACATTGAATTTTACAAGGCAGAGTGTGGGCTTGAGTCAAGGCTGCATAGCGACTTAACTTAAAATTTGCATGGAAATGGTTGCTAATGACAAGGACTTGTGCGCTTGTCGCCTCACTCATTAATGGAGGCCCTTTGTACTGGATGTAATGTGTGAATGCAAATGCTAATTCGGTAGAGTAAAATATCCCATTGTTCGTGAGAGGCGGCAGTGAAAGTTGCATTCGTTGATGATTCTGCAACGCATTTCTGGTGGTTTGAGTCAAAACGCTCGTTAGGGGCTGGGAGAATATGAGCAGGCGGCAACATCGTATGATAAAGCAAAGGTGATGGGAGAACAGGTGAAATGAGCCGAGGTAGTGATCAGGTGGAAAACATTCACTACGTTGCGATGAAATAATTTGCACATCAGGATAGAATGTGAGAAGCGTTACAGGTAGTTCATAATATTAAGTAAAAAGGAGAGAACTAAAAATACAGTATAAAACATTTACTCGAATTAAAAATTGCAAGTAAAACAATAAAATTGAACGTTTCGAGCATTCGAAGAGGATTTTTTTATTTTTTTTTCAATTTATTAACTTTCTAATTCATTTCATGTTTTTTCAGGTAAATTTGTTTTTTGCTGAAGATGAGCGAATGCTCGAAACGTTCAATTTTATTGTTTTACTCGCAATTTTTAATTCGAGTAAATGTTTTATACGTTATTTTTAGTTCTCTCCTTTTTACTTAAAATCAGGAAGCCTCCCGATAACTTTTTTGTTCATAATATTATTCTATGTTGGCCTAGAAATAAATTCGTTAGTATTTTGCGAGTAACAGTAACTGGGTTATCGTCGGAGTTGAGCCTTAAATTTCAGTATATTCTTCAGTGAAAATATTATTCGACTACAAGAAAAAAAGACAATCTTAGACTCACGACTTCGAGCCTCGAAAATTGTAGAAAAATTTTGATTCAGCGATTATAATCTGATGATATCACTCGTAGCGTAATAGAAAGATAACTGATAGAGTAGGGTTGAATACTCGATAGCGTGAAAATAACCATACTGAACAGTCATTTCAAAATAAAACTTACTGACTGATGGAAAGCTTATGTTATTTAGAAAAAACAAATATTACTCAAACAACTAACTTTTACTCAAATACAGATTCAAGTTTTCAATCAGGCACCAATTTTGAGCTTCTTGATGTACGATTTGCTGCGGTAACCAAGGGCTCTGAAGAGCTCTGTTACTTTCATGTCGGACCACTGACGTTTTAATAGAGGCTCTTTGAGTGCCGGGATGTTTCGAATCGTGAAAGTCTCGGTCGTAATATTTAGAGAAGAGCTGCTCCGAGTGGCTCTGAAATGCTTGCACGTCAGCGATTGAAACTCAAGCTAGCTATGAAGTGCTTCTTCTTCATGAAAATTTAAGAGAAATGAGTGTTCTTCTGTAACAAGATGGACAACGTTAGTCCCACGAAATACCGAAGAGAGCGTAATCATTCGCTTCTTTTCGAGTTTAATTATACAGGTTTGACAAAGGACTAGAAAAATTACATGACAACTTTCACTACGACACACTCGTTTTCCGATGATGGAGTTTGTTTTATGAATGTAAACGTGAATTTTATGGAGTTTCGTGAGATTGCCGGTGCCGGTTGATCAATTAGGAAACGATTTTCAAATTGAAAAGTATGAGCGGCAAAGGAGCTCACGTGAATTATAGAAGTATTATCATTTCAGCAGTAACGCGTGACCGCACAAGACAGAATAAAAGTTTCACTGAACATCGAGATTCCAAAGTTTAAAAAAGACTGCGGCGAAGAGAGGCATTTCAGAGGCAACAATTTCAGTTTCAGGTACAATTTCAGAAAGGAATCGTATGGGGACGTCGTCGCTCAATTGCACGGATTTTAAGGCGTAAAAACGGACTTAACATTATATTTCAATGAGTAGATATTAACAGCACTGTTTAATGCACGAGATTTCAGACGGTTCTGCTAAGTTTTACTTACGTGTCTTCAGCAGGAATATTTTCAAATTCTCCACAACGTTCAACGCGACGAAGCGAACATAAAATGAGGAAATATTCTTTGTTTTAAAATTTCACGGCAGAGATTGGTTAGAAAATATTCATTGAATTGCTTTTATAAATTTCATCGAGTCTGCTATGCGATACTTCTAAGTTTATTTAATTGGGCAGGCATTTGTAAAATTCCACTATGTGCTTATCAAGAAGCAACAATCTGTTTTAAATGGACGCCAAAGTTATGAATATAAAAAGGCAAGACCAACTGAGTGAGGTAAGATGGGCTAAAGGAAAGGAGGTGGACTAAAGGAGGTAAGATTGACTAGAGTAGGGAAGATGGACTAAAGGAGGTGAGGTGGACTAAAGGAGGTAAGATTGGCTAGAGTAAGTAAAATGAACTCGAGGTGATAAAGTGGATCAAATAAGGATAGGTGAGCTGAAGACAGTACGGTGAAGTCAAGGAAGTAAGATGGAATCAAAGAGGTGGTGCGAGAGGTGTTGAGACAAGGCTGTATCTGGGTGAATGAAGTATTCACAACTAGGTGAGCTTTGCCTAGTGAGAAACTCACGGTAGAGGATAAAGCATATTGAGTCGGTAAAAAAGTGGATAGACAGGCTTCGCTGTGAAGAGGTGAAAGTTTAACTACTTTATCTAGAAAGCAAATAAAATTCTGGTTATGTGATTTGTAAATGGAAAGCCTGGCACATTACGTGGAGGTGATCCTATGGAAGTGCCACTCAGCCAAATGCGCATTCCATGTCTAACTGTTTTCTTACTCTTCCCTTGATAGGTTGGCCTTGAACAATAAAGTTGTGCTTTAAGGTTCCAGTGAGAGTCAACTCACTTCGTTGACGTCCATTTAGTTCATTTTAGCACGTATTCCAATAAGATTTCGGGGTGAAAACCTTCCATTTTCGGATGAGCTGTAAAACCGGTTATTCGCTACTTTTAGACCTCAATAGTCTCAATTGAAGTAGACGTATAGAGTCCCAAATGACGTGGACGTCCAGAGTCCTAAACGACGCTGATACCTTGAGTCCCATGGACAATAGGTACGGAATGAGTTAAGTAATTCTGTCTACCAAACCCAATGTTAGCCTATGGCACTCCGTGTCTGACACTCACTTGATTGCACCTCTGACGAAGGCTGACATTGCGGAGATGCCGAGGCCGCTGCCGCCGACCACCAGAACCTCGACCGCCTCGCGCCGCCGCTTGAAGTACTGACCCACCATCAGCGTGGACGAGTCTCGGGTCAGACCCACCCCAATACCTGCAGGTTAATGTTTTGATTTTATTTATTTATTTTTTGATGCTTCAGCATTCTTTTTCTCTGTCTACATGAATATCTTCACGGAAATTTTCACGGAAAAAATAATGATTCGAATTTTCTTAATGTTTATTTTTTGAGCTGTGTTCTTTATGATTGAATTCGAGATTATTTTGCAGCAATTCAAAAATTAAATTTGCAGTTTTTTATTCCCTGCTATACTCTTATCAGTAACGAATTCTATATCTTATTATCACTCACTTCGTAAATAATTCAGTCCTTTTGACAAAAATTTACTCGTAATAATGAGATATTTAACTGAAATTTTTCCAAACAAACCTGAAGCTGTATGAACTTTATCCTCAACTAAAATCAAAGCATTTATAATTTATGTGCGTTATGCACAAGGGGTGGCAATCCGTAACAAACGCTGTAATAATAAAGCAGATCAATAGATATTGAATCCCCTGAAGTATACAATGAATTTTTTTGTACAGTTTCTAAGTATTTGAGAAAAATTCCATTGACCGGGTGCGGTCAGATTCTCTTGACCGGGTCAGGTCAGATTCTATTTATTGGGTGAGGCAACAGTAGAAACAAGCATAAGCAAAAATTCAAGCACTACGTTAAAAAAATATGTTAAAAAGTTCTGAGTGGTGCAATTACGCAAAACTCGGAGGTTCTTAGGAAGTGGTTTATCGTCTTCAACACTTTTCAAGGATAAAGCTCTGGAGGATCATTTACCGCTGTTTTTTCAGTTATTATGTACGGAGTTGGTACATAATAGCTACATACATAACTTTGAAAATGTTGCTTTGAATCATTACTGAATTCCCTTGTCGGTATGTTTAGGATCATTGCCATTTTGGATCAACCCAACCATTTAGATTGAAGATCCAGTTTCTGTGCAGATTTTTTTGCAAAAATCTTGTATAATTTTTCGATAATTATCTTTATCTAGAAATTTTTCAAACATTTTTCACTGTCCGCTACCATCAAAGAAAATTAATCCATACCATAAGGTTACTGCCTCAATGTCTCACAGTTGAGCTGGCGATGTTCTGCATGTAGGCGGTTCTATCTTTCCTCTAAAAATGAGAGACATTATGATGGTCATAAAGCTCAACCTTCCCTTCATCGGACCATAACATCTGTTTTAGGAAATCATCATAGTGCTTCACATTTGGATCCGCAAATTTCTATTTTGATTTTAAAATGCGTTCCTTCAATGACTGAGCCCAGCGAGAAGATTATGATTTGAATTTTCCTGAAGCTCTTTACTAATTGTCCTCTCGCTCAAATATGTTCCAGCAGTTCTAAAATTTTTAGAAGATTTTTCTTACCACGAGCGGATTAATTTTAACCACACGTAAAATGCTTCGAGAGCGTCTTAACGAAATTTTCGGTACACAGAGCTTGGATAATTATCCGTGGTGGCACTTGTGTAAACGTCTTAAAATGAGACATTCAGGCATTTGATATTTTTTTAGTTGCTGATTTTTACATGGTGTGCAGAAATAATATAATATTTCATAACTTTTTATATTTCTTTTGCTAGGGCATTTTGAAGTACTTTTAGGGAGGCTTTCAATGTAAAACCGGCCATAAAATCTAATAATGCCACATGAAGTTATCATCAGCATATTTAGCAGTCGAAACTGGCAGAAATCACATATTTAAAACTTGTATTAGATGACCAAATACTTTTTCCTCCATGCATTTTAAAAATCGTCGTTTTTTACTTTGTTTCAAATGAAATATGTTTTTGGTGCAGAGTGATGTAAGTAAATGAATATTTCTGCTTCCATGAAGCCCTCATCGTTTAATTTCTTTAGAAATGACTACGTATACATTTTTGACGATGCTGGTTAATTTGTAATGTTCAAATACTCATTCCATCTCACTGTGTGTTTTTCTTATCATAAATAGAAGCAATAAAATAACTGTGAATGAAACTCAGATCTTATGACTCAGATCTCTTAACCTTATGACAGTATTTCTGCATGAATTCTAGGCGAATGCATTCAGCTGCTGTCAGAAACTTGATTAAATATCATCGTAAGCAACAAGGCAGACTTGTTTTTGAGGTAATTGATAACCAGTACATATACGCATACAACTTAGTTTTGTGTGATTGCATTTAAAAGTTCTGAAATAACCCAACATTTAGGAAATAAAATGCATCGGCGATTCAAAAATGCTATATTATAACCTTATGCAGAATATTACTGACCTATAACGGTGCCGTAGCTGAAGAAGAGCTGGTGGTACTGACTAGCGAAGGAGGTGAAGAGGCAACCGAGGGCGGTGACGAGGCCTCCCAGAACGGCGGTGAGGCGCGTACTCTTCTTACGGCACACGGAGATGGTGATGGGGGAGAGTAGCAGTGCTACTGCGGTGGACACTGCACCCAGCACACCTGCGGGGGGGAAGAGAGAGGTTATGAGTGCCAGTACCGCGGCATCCAGTGCAGTGGGGACTGTAGCAGTGCTGCTGTGGTGGACTCCGAACTCAGCACACTTGGTAGAGGAATTTTTAAAAATTCTGCGGTCTCTGAAACTGCTAAATTTCTAAGACTGCGTGTGTTTCAACACCAGCAGTAACTGTGAAATGTTTTAAGCATAACAATCATTTTAGGAGGACTTGCAAAATTTTTGAGAATTAACATCTATTGAACATAATTATAACTGCGGTCAGGAAAGCATGTGAACTCGTCGAAGAAAAAGGAAAATTTGAACGAAGCGATCGTAACTGTTGTAGAATTTATGGTGCTCGTTTGTATGTGTTTACATCAGAGAGAAAATTGTAAAATGTCTCTACCGCATAATGTTCAATGAACAAATGAAATTTCACACACTCATGAATCAAAATGGTTCATTTAGAAAAAAGCAATAAAATTGCTCTCACACCACTCGCGTCAAACGTCGCACAAAAATTAAGGTATCATGAGGTTTCAAGTTCAAAAATAAAATGTACAGGAAGAAACTATTCTTATATGAACAGTAAGCATTAGTGTTTTTCATGAATAAAATAAACCATGTGTCTTTATTGAGACTGCCTACAAAGAATTGAAAAAAAAGAGGTGAAGTAGAATCTTTTTTTCTTCAAAATATGTCAACAATATTCAGAAGAGAAACAGGAGGTTTTCATAATTGAATGTTATCTTACGTATTTTACTCAGCCGCTCATGCACTGGAAATGTGCAATACTCATGTACTACTTTCTAACTTGAGTATATTCATCTGGAACATAGCATGGAGACTCACTAGTTGAACTTTTTTGAATGTAGCTCCAATAAAATACAGGATTAACGTAAAAACCCACAATTTCCTCTACCTTAAATGACGAAAAAAAAATCCGTTCTAGTGAAAGCTGAAGAGCGATCAAAAGTGAACTTAAATTGACGGTTTGTGTATGCGATCACCGCGGCTGTATATCACAGTAACAAGCGACTCCAACTTCTCGAGCCGAGGAGATGCGTCACAAAGAACTTCTCTATGTAGCGCCGTGTATAAATCTTCTGAGAAGACAACAATAAGTAGGCCTACACGCCATAAAAATGATGGATGACTCCAGATTAAAATCACATGGCCTGACGAGAGCTTGTCGAAAAACAAACCTAACCTCTTTGTGCTGATCATTCCATGAGGCACCATCAACCCTTGCTTTTTTGTACTTATCTATTTGAGAAACACAAGTCGAATGTATCATCTCTCATCACAGAAGAAGGAATGGTTTTCAATTTTTGGAATTGCATTACTTAAGGGATTAGCTGCTGCAGAGTCAAATATTTCATGAAAAACGACGAGCTTATGTGGCCTCCGAAGGAACAGTGATACATTTTTCTACGGAATCCTGACGAATGGGCGTCGCGAGATGCAGAGTCAGCAACTATTACATTATTATTTCACTCAAATAACAAATTCTTCTTCTATTCAGTGAAGTTACATTTTGATTTAAAAGTTAGGGTAGACTTGATTCAAATTCAAATTAGAAAGTGCACGTTTTGTGCTTCAGGTGACATACATAGCTCTCTACAGACGACGCTAGAGTCAGCTTAAAGTGCCCGCTGCTGTTTAAATCAAGTCCAAGTTTAGGCAATAGTGCGATCGTTGCCGAGTCTTCACTAACTCAATAACGACTTGCTTTCATTTGTGTGTTTCTCATTGTGCTCCCCACAAGAATTCCTTCGCTAATTTCCACAACAAAGCGATGTCTTCTACTGCTGGAACAACATATCAGAAGAATGGAAATGAAACTGTGGTTAGTCCTTGTGCACATTTGTGTTAAAATAATTATTCAAATAACAATTTACATCAATTATAATTGATGTACATCGAACTGCTAAAAAATTGAAGTTAGATGAATAAAATTACGGAAACAAAGACGAACTTTCAGGTCACGCACCGTTCACTAGAATGAGATCGGACCAGACGAGAAATAGTGTGAAATCGAGGCCCACAAAGCTTCATACCCGAACGTTCTACTGAGGTTATGGAACCACAGTTACTGTCGAGCTTTGTTGTAAGTAGCCAAAGGTTTTCCGGAGGATTTTTCGTCTATCAAAATTCCGTAAAAAAATTCTACACGATCGGCAAGCAGATGTATTAATCCTTGAGATATGATCATGAATTTACCGTTGCCAATACATGAGTGTTGAACTAACCACGGTTTTCCGTCCATGATTAGGTCAGAGGTCGTATTCGTGTACTGTGATTATAATTGTTGTGGGAAATTGAGATATTACAAGATTTGCAGGTGAAACTTTAATTTCTTACTAAAATTTTAGTTACTGTTTTTCTTCGCTCTGTACATTTTAGGTGCGCCTGACATATTATAAACGTTTTAGATTTATTTTGGGTGTTGCTTGCACATGTTAAGTGTAACTGACATGTTTAGGTGATTCGAAGATATTTTAAGCGTTACTAACACGTTTAAGTTATAACTAACGTATTTTAGCAGTGTCGTTTGTATATTTTAGGTATCGCTACCACATTTAAGGTTATCCTAATACATTTTAGATTTTACTTGCATATTTTTGGCGTTTTATGCCTCGTAGCTACTATTAGTCGACATATTTAGGGATTAACGAGAGTGATGGTTCTCTAACACAGTGGGCATTTTGCTAAATTTTAAGAGGTTTGGCTTTCTATTTATTCAAGAGCATTTTAATGAATCAAATTGAGACATAAAACAGAGACACATCGTCAAATTTAACAGATGCACGTCGTCACACCATCTTTAAAATATTCTCTTTGCTTTCCCATCCGGTTTAGTAAAATAGGAGTCTCATAAGTGAGAAAAAATGTGAATGATACAAGAAAAGTGCGATGCTTCACACGAGTCAGCACGCAGCTCGCTGCGTCATCCAGAGCTCTTCCAGGGCCCGAGTGTGACCGCATTCCATCTATTACAGGCGATAAATTTACAGTAGGTAATAGCATACTGGACTATCTTGAGTAATAGTCTGCCCTATATTCGTATTTGATGGCAATATTTTGCGGGCCAAAATTCGATGAGCTCGTACAAAGCAGTCTCGTTGCCGCTGTTACTCTTTTGCCGGTTCTCAAGTGTTCCGTTCAACTTGAATTATTTCAGGCACAAAGGGCTGGACCTGAAATGTTCTACTGGAGTACGGTGCTGGGATACAATTCATGAACTACAGGCTCAAACGATGCATGGTTCCTCCAATGTACCCAAATGAAAGGGAAATGCTGACTTATTGTTCGAGCCAAATTATGGTGCGGTGTCACGGAAGATATTCTTCCTTTTCTTATTGCCCTGCATTTGAATTGACCTCTGCAGCTTATGCAATCAAACTCACGCACTTACGTGGCTGATAAGATCTACAGCACTTTTGTTTTAGTTTCAGATCAAACATTCAACAATTCATCTAATCATAATATATGCCCGACGAGCGAACGAAATTGTGAATACTCTCGTTGACATGATGTCAGCTACTGCTGGTGAGCGAAACTCCGTAAAGAAAAAGGGAAGGACATTCACGCATCAGCGCTTGTTTGGATGTAAGTCTGCGATTAATGGCCAAACGTTAAGACAAAGCTTTTGTTTTACATCTCCACTTGAACTTTTTCGGGTTAGGAATACAAGCTCAGTTTTCGGCTTGGTGGCAATTTTATCCCAAGTTTCTGGTGTAATTCTCGGTGGAATAATTACTATTAGTAAACCCTCACTCGACGGTAGTTAGGGACCAGGATAAAGCACAGCTAGAAGTTTCGTACAATGCTGCTCCATTACCTTTTCCCGGAAAGGACGAAATAAACTTGAGAAATTAACCCATTGATGGTTGAGAAAATTCTCTTTGATTGAGCTTGAAAGAGATTATTGCCTCTCCTTCGTTCTGTTATTGCTGCTAAACTTCTTCACTGTGTGAGGGAAGAATACTATACACAAAACGCAAATCTCTGAATTTAGTTTTTCTTAAGAAAGTATCACATTTTACGTGAGGGACTCACTGTTCACAAGAACGAATACATCAGGTCACGATGCGTTGTGCTGGGCACGAATTTTTTGGCACAAGTAGGTGGCGAAATTTTTATGTTACGCCAGATTAAAATTGGCCCAAAATACTCCGTTAAGTTCGATGATAGAGCTTTCCGTTTGTGTTCCGTTCATTGAAGGGATCAAGCGGGATCACACAAACCAAGTCGCCAATAGTGTTGGAAGTAATTAATCAAACATTATTGGGTGCTCTCTGGAAAAAATTATTGCGTACAAACTAATCATTCGAGAAGACCCAAATGACAGTCAGGGTGAGAATACAAGTGGATCGAAGCAAAAGGTGCCAGCACAACTAAGGGAATTCCTTACATAAGCAGAGAAATTCAGCAGCGAGTCAGCTGGCCTGCTAAAACATAAAAAAATGTCATCGAGCATGCAAGTCGTGAAACAATTTTCACGGCTTGCATGCTCGAAGCGTCTTTGCTTCTAGTCAAAGCGAATTTTGGCGAATCAGGAAGATTCCTCAGCCTTAGTAGTTCTCTAAATGCGTCCAAATCGGACTACATCTGCGTTGTATAAAAGTATGCGGACAGAGTACAACATTCATCAGTCTGAGGAACACAAAGAACAGCTGTGCATGTCCAAAGATGCGCGAATTTGGAATTCAACTGTAGTGATACGAAGCCTGATACGAGGAATGATTGAACTTTTGCGATCACACTTACAAAAAACTATGTATTTGTAATAATCGTTGGAGAATGATAATGGAAGGTAGGTATAAATAGATAATGAAAAATAAGAAAACTGTACATAAACTGAGCAAGCACAAAGTGAAAAAATAGATAGTAGCGTGATGAAACATTATAAGTCAAAAACCATGGCATCTAGGAAGACCAGCAAAACAAAGCTAATGAGCTGAACAATGAGACCCAAGGAGGCCTCGGCAAAGTTGAAAAGCGAGTAAAGAATGGTGGCGCGGGCACTTCAGTTGGAACAACAGGGCGCGCGGCGGCCTGGTGTGCCATGTGCCAAGGTCTCTTGCAGCGGTCCGCGAGGTTTTCGAGACGGAATTTGGCAAACAAATGAGACGTTTTTGGGTGCGGTCCAGTGACACCGCAGCTGGTTCAAGGGCATGGCGACTTCAGGCGCGGACTAAAGATGTGGTTTTGCTTCGCGCCAAACTGAAGAACATCTAAGAAATCATTCAGGAAATATTGGGAAAGTTAAGAGAAGAAAATGCCAAAGAAGACCGAGAAGTAAATAAAAAGCAATTGGATGAAAAAAATCCCTTTGAAAGATAATCGTAAAAGCAGGAGTCTTTTTGGAGTCTGTGCAGATTTCAGCACAAAGGCGGTAAATTTGGAGAGAACATGAGATATCAAGGGAACACGAACGGTCCAACAAGTCCTTGAGTGTCCAAGAAAGAATTCGAAGTTCCGTAGTTTATGTCTCAAAGTTGTTGGACAAGGAAGCAACTGGATTTGCGGAACAAATCTCTCTCGCTAAATTTTTGATGTGTAAAAGTTGACAAAGACTCATGAACTAAAATAATGATTTCGATTGAAATCATAAAGCTTCTGCAAACTCTACCACTCTAGAAAAATTCATAAAGAGCACAAGTTATGAATGGAAATCAATTTTTTGCGAAGTGGCGGAGAGCAGGTTTTGCAAATTTACTTATCCGCGGACGTTCAGTTTTCAGCAAACCGTAGAGTGGTAGTTATGCCGGAGCTGGCAGCTTTAGTGGGTGCTTGCATATCTTCAAACTGGTGTGGTGGGCCGAGTAGGATTGCACCCACTGTTTTCGGGAGATTTGTCTTATGAATTAAATCCATAGGAAGCGTTCATTTTTAGGTTCAGGAATGGGTTACTTTAGTTTCTGTTGTACACAATTTAAGAAATTCAACGCTCACTCAAGCTAAGCAGAAATTCACGAAGAGGCAACTTTCCTTCACAACCACTTTGTAAACATCTGTTAAAACCACGTTTGAGATAGGAATTACAATTTCCTTCATGAAGTAATTTAAAACAAATAATAATATAATAATATAATATAAACGGGTTTCGCCATAAACCCGTTGGCAGTTCTCTAGAAATGTTTAACGAAAAAACTTTACTACCGCATAAGCACCAAAAAACTGATAGAAAGAATAAGACAATTTAAACTTTAATTAATTCTCGAAGAGACATGGTGAGATATTTTCTTTTATTTATTCAGTTTCACGTTTAGGCTTTTAACTTGTATCACATTCGCATCAAATAAAGGGATCGAAGGAAAGGAATTAATTCACTTTTTACCTAGACACGAACGTTGATTTTCAAAAGTTAAAATTTCCATAGACGATGAAAGTTGCAAACGTGCAGTTTGCATAACCGATCAATCTTAAGCAAAACCCATGAACACTACAACCAAAACTTGTAAATTCAAAACTATCTCTACGGGTAAATGATCAATTTTCACCTCTTTAAATATTTCTTGAAGCTTACTGCGTGAGATTTGAGCAGAAAAGCAATAAAAAAAACATTAGTTCATTTAATGATCATTTTAAATGAAACAACAAATCTTTCTTCAAACACAGCTTTGTGATAGAAATTTGACGAGCTAAACATTTTTGAAACGAATGAAAATGAAATTCTTCTTGAAGTGACGTTCACAGTACTTGAAAAGTGGTTTCTATAAGGAATAGAATTCAACTTACTGGTTGAGTGTATAATTTATTCCTGAAAATCGCTAGTTTTCTGCTGAACTGACGTTTTCAATTACGCTGGAAATGAAGACGTTTTCATTTTAAATCTATTTCGACTAGTACGGAAGTAAATATTTTAAATGTTTTGATGCTCATTTTATCTTGTCAAAACTGGACTTGTTTTGGCTTAACTGTCAGAAGACAGTGTAGACGTAGCTATTTTGCTAATGAAGAGCGAGGGCTCAAGTAAAGAAGTTCAAGAGAGGTCGATGTCGTATCTCGAGTTGAAATTTCAACTCGTTCCTCATGATCAGATGTTTAGTGATGAGTAAAATATTGATAGACAGTAGGGCCATAACTGGATGTGATGGTGACAAAGAGCCCATTGCTAGATCGAAAACTTCCCAATTGAAAATATATGCTTTTATCTTCAAGAACTGGTTTACAGCTTTTTTTAAGGTTCTGAAGTCTTGAAAAGTTTTATTTCAGAGAAACGAGCGTGTGCTGCTGAAGTGCGTTATTTACACTCAGGTAAGAACTACCTGACCGTTCGTTCGCAGCTGTGCTGTGGGTTGGCGTTATGGTCCTGTGCAGACTTATCACGGGACAAACTAAACTACAAGCTTGCATCGAGTGTTTTTTGCGGTGTCCATACAACCTCCAATAAATCATTGAGATAACGTCTTCGGGGTCTTTATTTGAGAACTGAGGAGGCGGTTGATCTTGTTCTTGTTCAGGACGACACGCCGTTTGTCATCGTGTTTTGTGGAGAGCAACAGCAGATATATTACTGAGATAGACGCACGTCCAGGCAGATGTCACGCCGACCTCGGCTTTCCTCCAAAATGTTTTGAAACAAGAAAAAAGATCAGAGGGTGTAATTGTCGTCGGTAAGAGGACCCTACCAAGGTCTGAGATTTAGGACACCGGTAACAGATTACAAACAGGAGCACATAGGCGGAAACAGGTCGATTGAATGTCCCCTGATGAATGGCCCTCTACAGCTTGATGGACTCCTTCTTTTGGGCGCGCCGCGAGACGGAGATCGACTGTAAGTCTTAGCGCCCCACTCGCCCTACTTCGCTATCTCTTCCGAGTGAATAGGCCACACACGGATTGAATTTCGTCCCATTTCCTGCGAACAGAAAATCAAGGCTGCCGTAAGCTGCTTTACGAGTCACTGAGCTGCTCCGTCACCCTGATCAGCAAAGTGCTGCTGCAGATCAAAACAGAGATGACGCAAGATTTTAATAAAACTGTGAGCGTCGTCTTTCTTCGAGCGCATCGGAAGGCACGCTGAAGTTTGGGAATTTCCGTTTTAACGTCATACTCACCAACCAAGAGACTGGCACACACACGCGTATGACCCCCTTTAATACCATTCCCGGCGCGGGCTTTTACTACATGCTCTGACGAATGTGAAAAAACGCTCGAGCTTGTTACGAGTGTGTCACAAAAGTGGCGTAAAATTGCACACAAACACGAAATAGCGCTTGGCGTATAAATTCATGCATTTTTATCCTTAAAAATTACTTAAAATTCAAAACAAATGAGTGTTGAACAAGGAATTATATTATCCGACCGATTAAATTGATCAACCTCCAGAATTTAATTGTACTAAACTACGAAGCGCTTAAATTTTTAATAGCGAATTATAATAAAGCCACACGAAGTTGATAAAAATAAGAGAATGATTGCAGTAGGAAAAAGTCATAAATATTCACTAGTCGTGAGGCGAGTGACCAAAATCCCTGCTGGATATCGACGAGATCAGTTCACTGGGCTGCAGGCGAGTGCTATCCTGAACAATAGAAGTTATTTCTTATGTAGTTTTTATTCAAATAAAACCCCTGCTGCTTGGATTATTTTCCGGTCCTGTTTACACGCTGTACTGAAGTGAACAGGTGAACAGAAACATAGAGTAAGCAGAGAGCTACTTATATTTTATAGGCACTCGTATCCACTGAAATCTGATTAAAATTTGTCCCTTAAATATTCTTTATTCGACAAAGTAGCTGGTATATTTTGGTGTGAATTAGGTAAACAAAATTGTGTATTTCAATGAATGAATACCCATACATTTAAACAGTATTATTGCATTTTACCAACATTATTATTACTCACAGTATGATGATTTGAAGAGTTACCATGCTTGATCCAGCTGAGATCATCATCATACAAAGATATTTGAATAATTTTTTATTTTTACCAAATACTGAGTCAACAAGCAGTTCCCATGTCTAATGTTCTAATTAAAAATAACTCGTCAGTATAACATCAACATAGAAACCATCTAAGCACACTGAAAATGTTATATTTTGATTCGAAGTCTGTTATTGATGCGATCACAAAAATTAGGAAAATATCATAAGAACAAAATCAGCATTTTGGTGAGGAGTCAAAGTGATTGAAGGGTGAATTTTTGTCGTTGATATCCCCCATTCTCCCGCATGTGACTTTTCAAATCGTGCTAGTCAACCCATCCTAATTCTCCGTCTCCGTTCTTGTCTTGTATGCAAATACAGTTGTGCTCAGCGTGCATCGCCGAATGTCGGCTCAACAACCCGTACATTACGTGTCAGACGAGCGGAACACGTCGGAGTTAGTTCTAGAACTGGTGCTCGGCTTTGTCACCTTGCCACACTCTGCCTCATGCGGAGGACATTGGGATGCTAGAATTTCAGATTTTGATTTTTCAATGTTAGCATCTATTCATAATGTAGCGAAATCTTGAATTCTCGAATCTCTTTAAATATATGTATATACAGAATAAGAACAAATACAATCTTACTGATATGCAGAGTGAGCATCCCTTGCTTTTAGTTGTGCAACTGTAGCTTTAGGTAACGCTCTGTTGTTCACAATTCAAATTGCACCTCACTGTGCTCATTTTCTTTATTTCGTTCATTTTCTCTTCATTTATTAATTTTCTTCATATATTTCTGCGTTCATTTCGTTCCTTTTCTCTTTACCAGTGAACGGCTTTTAGTGTATGATACAGTCTCTTCGCATTTACTGTTGTAAAATCATCGCTAGTTGTGTAAAAAAATGTGTGTAATTACCTAGTCTCCATTTTCAATTCTCAGTATATATCTGCAGATCTTACAGCTGATGAAGGGTCAAGGCCAGAAACATTCGTTTAAGTACTGACTACATACAATTTTAAATACTGTGGAGCTCTTTGATTTTCGGCCTTAACTTTTTAGAGCAAGATCCGAATGGAAGCAACATAACCTCACTTGATGCTAAAATCAATGCTCAGTGTCATGACCATTTTTCAATTTCCTTGACAACTACTATTGAAGCCGGCATAATTTTAGCCTTTGGGTGACAGCAAATTAATCACCACAGCACCGTCTCCAGCATGCCTGTTAACACTTGAGTCAGATTTGGCACAGCTCAAACACGGACGGAACTTTGAAGTTCTGCTAAAATCTGGTAATATGTTGAATTGTTTGAACCTACTTGCATCTCGGTACATTTTCTGCTGAGGTGCGTCGCACTTCAATTGAAATGAATAAATCACGCCTGTGGCGTACAGATAAAGGCGAGTAAATCAGGTCAGACGCGGCACAAATAATACGGAGGACGCAGACCTACGATAGGGCGCCACAAAGCTGAGGCAGCAAAGCGCCGTGACCGGCAGATGGCATCATCACAGGGCCGTGACAGCTGGGGCTGCCCGGCTCAACACAACTGCACGGAAAAATGGGAACGAGCGAGTGCATCCAACACGCGTGAGTGCATTTACTGTCGTCAAAAATAGAGACATCTCTCTAATTTTTATAATAGGACTTGAAATAACACTATACATACGTACGAGTATGCTTTATGCACTTGTAAAAGTGTCAAGATACCTGTTCTCCTCCTTACTGGTCGAAGGCGTCGAAAAGGGAATTTAAACCCTCGATATGGAAAGAGAAAGAAGAAGGGGATAATAACGATTAACTGAAAGATTCAAGTGTTTTATTTAAAATGAGCACGTGAGTCGAAAAAATTATTTTGAATGAGCTTGCAACATCGTACAACCATTCAATTAATAAGAGACCCCAGAAATCATTAATCAACACAAACATGGACACTGCACAAAATGGAGATCGAAAAAAATATATGGAAACATAATATATGAAAATACATTATTATGTATTATTATTACTATTATTATATTATTATTAAATATTATTATACATTATTTGTTAGATGAAAATATAATATCCAAATTACAATTTAATCACCAAGCACACTCTGTAAGGGAAGAGCTGCCATCCGCAATGAATGCTCGATATAGTTTTCCAGGCACAATAATTGAGCACCTGACGGCCGCATCTTTCTTGCGCAACCTCGTGAACTACGCTCTCATTTTATGCCTGGGTGACTTTGTAATTTACGCATTAATATCACTATACGTCTAACAAGAAAAGTAAGACCGTTATTTCCACACTATCATCACTTTCGCAAGATTTCACTGTTGTAGCCCACCCTGCTGTTGTTTCAGTCCCCCTTTCGCACGATGTCCAAAATCACGCATTTTGAACTGCTGCTTAGTTTTCACCCTCGTCATCAACGCAGGAAAGGCGATAACGATCATCATCTATGTAAATTATCCTGTGCATGACAGGCGCAAAACAGTCTGCATATCTAGATCTGATAGGTTTTGTTAGTGCAAATTTAGTCTTAGTTTGATGTAACAAAATGGATCTTAATCCGATAAAAGAAACTAAGTCAACATTTGTTGGCAAGGCATGAATCCGAGGTGTGAAAATGAGGCATTGGTTGCACTTTGGATGTGTTTCACGCTGAAGGTCGAACGCTTCTCTCTCATCTGAACGCTGCCTAGACGACAAAGCTATGGGGCGACTCAATAGTCCATGAACACCATCTTTAACATATTAATGGTTAAACTGAAGTTCGATATTCGACCCAAATTTCAAGTCAATTGTGGTAAGCAATTTTGAAAATAGCAAACTTTCACTGGATCATGCCTTCACTTAGCTTTAATTAATATGTATTGAAATTGAGTGTGTCACAAGTGGTCGGTCAGCAGCATTATGAAAATTTCCTCCGTGGCCACCGATGGTACACGTTGAGGTTAAAGTATTGAGTTCCGAGTGACTTTAAGGCTCGTTAGCTCCCATGTAACTTCCACTAAGTAACGTTCTTGATGAAACTTGATGATTCACGTGCGTTGAAATTCATCAACGCAAAGCTGCACCTATAGTTTTGCTTTACTGGCGCCTTCATCCTTTCTCCTTTTTTAAATTTACTCTAAAACATCACTATTATCCTGAGGATATTTGTATTTTATACTAAATAGTCAAAAGCACGGTATTTGCATAAAACTCTTCTCTTTATGCTGTGTTTTCGATCGGATTCATTGAATAATGAAAAATTTATTAAAAGGCTGAAGCATCTTGTCCGCAGGTGCCTAAACTTTTTCACCACGTAACAGCAAGAGACCACCACAGTGAAACTTCGCAGTTCGCAAGAAGCTTGTTTGCGGACGTGGCAACGTGCGTCTGGAGCGGCAGAGCAGCACGCGGCCGTGCAGTAAACAGCAGGACGCACGCAGCGCATCTCAAAACAGACAGGCCAGTTTACACGGCCTCTTTACAGCGCCTCTGCCACCCAAGTTCTCCACTAAATAAGCCAGCTTTCTAGAGCGCTTCTTCAGAATTATTTGAAGCCTGACGAAGGCATTTAAGTAAGAACTGGCAAAACTCCAAAACAAGGGCATGTTTATTGTGATTCTTTATTCAGCTGTTCTGCGTAGTTGAACGATAGATAACATGTTGATGGCAAAAAAAGTTACTTCATTACTTCAAGTTGAACTGTTTGAGAAGCTGAAACTGAATTCTCAAGAGTTCAAAATTTTGTAACATCTCATTATAGAATTGTCCAAAAATATGATAATAAACTTTCTGAATTGAAACTAGAGTCTACTATGTATAGTAAATGTTTGTGAAAAATATTCAATTACTTTTTTTAATTTGAACCATTCAACAAATTTTTATTTTCATTGATTAGTATAGTACGTTAAATGTTTCTGTATACGTAAGAACGTTTTCCTCCTTCAATGTGGTGACAGAGAACCACGATTGAATGCTTTGAACGTCTGCAACACGAGAACAAGCATTCCTTTGCCTTGCAGGTCGTTCTAACTAAGACTGAATGCGTGAATGTCATCGTTAGAATAAACCGCAAATAGAGGCTCTATGGTGATAAAAATAATTGCTCGCCTTACAGATCGAGGTCGTCACGGCTGATTGCTATGTATGTCCTCACCGTCAGAACAAAACTCAATT
>JACJUY010001530.1:58200-69965 GCA_014220935.1 Platorchestia sp. MABIK | reverse complement strand
TTGAAGCAACTGGCTTGAGGATCATCTGTGCAGTCTTTCACATTGATGCAAGAGCGTAATTCAGGTATGCATTTACGGAGAGTGATAGGCTGAAGAGTATAATAAGCAGTAACCATGTTTACGTACGTTAAAACTTACCGTTAGATGAAAAAAGTGTGCTGCGAACACTTTATTTTATTTCCTTTACGTCCTGTAAGACTATTCTCTAATGGCACCAAAATAAACTATTACTCACGTTTACTTATTCGCAACACCATCTATCTAACAATCTTTTTGAAGCTGCTATAATGCCTGCTACCTATAATTCCACCTGCCTATAATGCACTTTATCCAATCCTACAATACTGTAAGAAGTTATTGATGTTTATACGCTATAGATTTACAACCACATTTTTACTTCTATGGTTTAGTAGTTTCTTCACTTGAGGGTGAAGAGCCCATAATATCTTTCGACTGTAAATGGAAAATATAGCAAATGAATCTCAAAAATGTAGGAATCGTTTGCTAAATTAGAAGTAGATTTTTCCATTTTTCTGTTCAAAGAATTTTTTGAACATCAATGGGATCAAAAGCAATAGGTGGAGGAATTTCAAATCCAAAAACCATTCTTTAATTTCTCCTTACATGTTACCAGCGAGCAAATCAAGCACAGCTCAGGTGGACGGGCAAAACAAGGTCGTCTTTGGGTTGAGAGCTGCTTCACTCAGCGGAGAGCTGCATCACGTCGGTATATGTGCACATTTGGATCTACAGCCACTCGGGGACAACAGATATCTGCTCTTCAAAGGATGGAAGCTCGATCACTCAGGCATAGTTAGTGATCATTCTGTATGTGAGTGACATTTAGTGAGAATTTCACAGGCTTTTCATCACCCAATTCCACTCACGAGAACGTACAGAACGGCATGGGAATACATGTATAAAACCGACCATAGTCGAGTTCCAGATTCGTTACCAGTGCCCGATGGCTGTCCAGTGTGTAAGGGGGAGAAAATAAGGCCTAAGCCATTCCCGTGGTAGATTATAATTTCCTGAACAACTCATTTTGGTGCAGGTAGCTGAGTGCATCGCTTAGAAATGCAGTGTCTTTTGGGACACTCTTTAACAAGCTTTAAACACTAAGTCATATTATGTTGAATACTCGATTTGAAGCAAGAAACACAGGCAACTGTATTGGATATGTAGATTTATGAAGAAGTAGAGTAGAGTAGAGTAGAGTAGAGTAGAGCAATCTTCAATTAAGGATCGCTACTTGGAAGACTTGTCATTTGCATCCACATCACTGGGAAGGGTTTTTCCTTCTGTATACTTTTATTGATCAATCTGCAAAGATCTGTCCAGAGCAGATGTCCCCAACGATCATGTAACTTGAAACTTATCTATTTTCCAATGGTCGCATTTATCGGTTATCGAGAATAGATTACCTGCGCTACAGATCCAAAGTATTGGTCTTCTCGGGCTTCCCGCATCCACACGGCGCTACACACTCCAGGGTCTTCAGACCGCATGGAAAGGATTCAACAAATTTGTTAATCGTGGTCGACGAAAACTGCGGACAGGAGAATCAGTGGTATGCGAAATGGTGAAAGTACAATGAACTGGAAATGAATCTTGAAAATTACGTGTTCGAGTTCGAATGACGACGTACGTTGTTAAACATTAATCCTACGTTTTTCAACATTGATTTTCATTGGTACAAGTGTGACTGAATGAGCTGCTTGATAAATTTTACAACACGTCCGTTTAAGAGCAAAACTGTATCATTAAAAATGTATAAGATCTCATTTTACTCTCATTTCGAAATCAGTAAAGACATAAATTTATCGTTCAATCCTTATTTACATCAACGAAAGCAGCTAGTGCCTCCTGACTATACAGTCGGACGCACTGAATCAGCGCTCTTTGGAAATAAAAACTACGAATATGCCCCTACAATTCAGATGCTTGGACAAATGAGCGACAGCGCTCGTCCATATGCAGGTTCACATCTTCAGCATCATTGAGATACAAGATCTTTCTTTTTGCATCTGTTTTCTATTAATCTAAGTTCGTGTTTGTTATTGTAAGGAATGCAAGTAAAATGAAGAAATAAACAAAGTCTTCGGCTAACCTATCAGAAATTTGTTGCAGGTAACTAAGCGCAATTTTCATTGACAAGTCAAAAGCTCATCAAATCTCCAACTGCGAATTACAAACAGTAATGATTTCAGTTGAGAGCTCGGACTTCATCGGTATTTAAAGGAATTGGTCCTTCAATTGTCACAGTTCGAGAGCTAGCAGAGTTAGTTGAGCACGAAAATTATGGTTTCATATCAACATGTATGGAACCTTTCGCTCATGTCCTTAGGAGCCTCAAAACAGGGATTGAGGTGACATGCAGATACTAAAGTCAAAATTTTGTGGAGAAGTTTTTGTTTATGCTCCTTGATGCTTTAAAACAGGGACAGACGTGGCCTGCAGTTACTGAAGTCAAAATTTTACCAATGGTAGTTTTTAGCGCGTCAGCTTGACACAGTAATTTATTTATTTATTCAATGATTAGCAATGATTTATTCAATGATTAGCAGCGATAGATCTCGCCTCTAATGCTGAATTAGCAGATTTGCACCTAGCTGTTGTGCAGAAATTGGTAATTAAAGGATGTCTGTCCGAATCGATGAAGCAGGATATCTCGACAGACATGTTCCATTTGTAGCAATAAAACAGAGATTGTGTGAAGAAAGAGCATTTCACATAGCACGACCTGAAGGAGGACTCCGTAGTAGATTAAGAAATTCAGACATGGAGGAAGAAATGTTGGAGCATTTTCGAAATAATTCAAGCACAAGAGCTCGTTCTGCGGCACGTGCTTTGCATGTGAGTCGAACTACAGTGTAGAAAGTGATCTACGATAATGGTCAAAATCGAGTTCACGTTCAGCGAGTGCAAATTATTAAACGATAAAGATTTCCCATTTCGTGTTCAATTTACGAGATGTTTTCTAAACAAAATAGTTGTAAACCTAAGTTTTCTTCGAAAGTCTTATTTGTAGACGAAGCATCGTTTACGCAACAAGAAACAATTATTGTCCATAATATGCACTTGAAGTCTGATGTTAAATCCACATGTTCGACATCCACAAGCAATCCACAAGCAAAATAGTAAACATCAGGTTAGATTCTCCGTAAATGTTAAGGCGGGTAGTCCAGGCGACCATCTGATTGGACTCTACATAATCCCAGAAACAGTGAATATCCAAAGTGTGACAAGCGTTCAGCTCTCTCACAAAGTACCGGATAAGTAAGGCATAAACAACGCAACGCATAAACAAATGTATCATGGAATAAATATGATCTCCACGAATTATATTTTCGTTCCACAATGTCAAGTAAGATTTTAAAGATGATTTTTTACTATGAAGACCTAGCTACATTACCAATGCACGAAGCTATGGCAACAAACTAATACAATATTTCAAAAGAGGTCCGCCATAAGGCGTACCCGAGTGGGAGCTCCGTTTGGACTCCGGTCCTGGTCTTCATTTGCATTAATTACCTGCCGCTTTCAGAAACTCTACTAACATTTGCAGCTCCCTTGTAGTCGTCCAGCTGCTGGAAGTGGCAGTGCAGCCGTTCAGCAGGGGATAAATGGTGTCCAGTGGCACGTCTACACGATCATCGGCGAGGTAAGACCGTTTGTCTACACCCAGGCCTGAGAGCTACGATTATCAAGTTGTGCATGTACACAATCATCGGCGAGGTGAGACCGTAAATCTACTTCCAGGACATGATAGTGAACTACAATTATTGAGATAATCTGAGACTTGCCGCTAGATCGCCGCGGATATGCCATGCAAGTATTTTCAGATGAATGAGACGCACTGCAACAGCGTGTTGTACATGCCAGTGAAGTTTGCAAGCAACAATTTGAGAAAATTATTTTCACTCGAGGCAACTCGGCTCGTAGGTCACTCATGTACCGGTAAAAGGAACCAAGATATGTACCATGTGACGCCTTGACCTGGAATGTCAAAGACAAGCACGTCATTCATCTGTGCGCTAAATTTGTACATGGAGTTTGACGTCAATTCAGATTTCAAATTAGCGAAAACACTCAATCTTCAAAGCTTCGACGGACTCCAGGACGGCCGGATTGCTCGATGGCGTAGTCACCTGACCGTGGCCTGGCTGCCGCTAATGCACGAATCAAAGTCTAATTTCAGTCTCCGGGTGCATGTTAGCATGGTTGCTTGGATTGTCACGCACCTTTCCATTGTCACTGAGTTTTAAACCTAGTCTTCATTTTCTGATAGCGCTCTGTTGAGATTGCCTCTATTAAAACGGTTACTGTACTCAAGGTCCTCCTAGTGTCATTTTTCCAGTTCATAATTTACTTTTCATGCACATCTTTGACAAAAAATCTGTGCGATATTTACCAAGACACAAAACAGGTCTGTTATAGACGCAGTGTTGCGTCACACACACGTCGACGAAGGCGGTGCCGAGGCGGAGCGAGATGAAGTGCGGCATCCCGAGCGGCATTGAGACGCTTTGCCTGATAAGCTATCAGGAGAGTAGCTGGACAGCAACTCACTCTCGTCTACTTAAGGATGAACAGCGAATTATGTCCAGATGGAAGCAGATAGCGGGTCCGACAAATTGACGAGACATATAAGGAGTCCTGATTACATTGTGAGCACCACACGACACCGCTGTGGTCCGCTAAGCAAATGTAAATCGTTCACAAGCGCGCAGCTAGTCTCTCAATACTGACGACAATCTCACATCCAAGTCCAGAAAAGCCGTGTACCAATTTCATTTCTTTACCGTCAGGATTAATAGTTTTATTATGACCATTAGAATGACAAAAACAGGTCCATACAAATAAAAGAAAGAAACGTAGCGCTTAAATTGTTAGAAAGGTTCGTTTTAGTTAACATTATTTTTCAAGTGATTGATTAAGCTGAAGATAGGCTTATCTAGATTTCCTTTCTTGTGCTTGAGATGATGAACGTCGTAAGGCTCGATCTCTTTTTCAATTGATTGTGTAATCTGTTTTGAGTCACATTATGGGCTAACCGTGATGAAATAGAATTCATTTAAATTGCGTGTCTGATTGATGCTTTTTCACAGTTATCTATTGCAAATGAGTGATACTAAAGTGACATTATTTCAAAATTACAGTCATGTTAAAATTGTGATATAGATTTATTTCTAATGCGACACGAGCGAGTGGTTAACGAGTCAGTCTCATTTGTATGAAAAACATTTTCATTATATCTTCTGTGTCTATGAAATCTTGCATCTGCGAAGGGAACTAACGGTTATAATTGGCTATAGCTATAGCAATAGCAAGAAGGCTGTCTGCGTTAAAATTCTATGCACGACAACCTCCAACGGTTAAGTTTCCTTTTAAACTGAAGATGATGCAACAGAGGCGGATTGCAAAACTGCTTCAGCATTGTTAGCAAAGCGCGCTCATGAGAGTGATGCAACATTCGCTCTTTTTAATTTAGTTTGACGTGAGTTGTGTCGTAGGAATTTTTCTGGCGCAAATTTAGGCAGCCAATCTGGGGCGAGAATTCCCTCTTGCTCTCTCAAGCGGAGCTGCACCAAAGATTGGGTTTTATTTCACATTGTGTTAGCACAGTCGCGACAAATGCATTGCAATACAGATATAGAATCTTCAAAAGAGCCAAAAAACTACGCAAATGGTGGAGGAGGTTTGCACATAATAAGAGAAGACCTGCACACAATCTATTAGAAGAAGGATAGAGACGGGCGCGACAAGTCTGCCTTGTTTCAGCAGAGAAAATTTAATCAACGAGTGTCTCACGATCCTACTGTCGATTTAATTTACGGCATTCTTCGCCTGTCACGACTTTTAAGGTTTCAGGAAGACTCTCCACTGGTTTTATGCTTACTATTTGATGAATTCTTGAGTAATACGTCGCATTTCCGTCTTTGTTTGCTTCGCATGACTGTGTTCAATCAAATTTTATTCTACCATTTTAAAGACTGCTGTGATGGTTAACTGGGACTAAAAACGATAGGTTTATATTTTCTTTCAGCAATAGTGATTTACGCATTGATTAATTACTTTTTGCAGAGAATAAAACCCAATGTACAAGAAGAAAAGCTAGGTCAAATCTCTCCACATTGTTCATCAGGATCGTACGAGGCAGAAGTAGATCCGGCGCGATCGCTTTATGACCAAGAAATTCCGAGTAACACAAAAGCTCAAGTTTAAATCCTTCAAGTGTGGTAAAATTTTCATGGGAAATGTGCAGCTCCAAAGCTTCATTTTCACGTGATGCAAGCTTAATTTGATGTCGAAACCTAAATTTAAGCATACAACTTTGACCCTACATCTCATCCAGAAATATTTGAAACATTGTCATGGTCTTGAGCTCCAAATTATCAAATATTATTTCATCAAAAAGTAAAAACACTTATCAAATTAGAAAACTAGTATGTAAAATAATTCTTCGTTACGAAATGGAATCAGCGACATTTTCCTCGTTTATATTTTCCAGCTCTATGAGTGGTGCGGAACAGATGACGATCAATGTCCGGAGAGTTTTGTGCGGCTGAACCCCACGTTCTGTTGACCGGCTCCTCCGCAACAAAATCTCTCGCTAAGCCCGCGTGCAATTGCGAGGCTTAAGGACACTTCTGCCTAATGGGGTCGCTCGGGCCTCTCATCCAGGATCTCAGGAAAGTTAAACCGTTTTGGCAACCTGCGGCAGTATGAACTGCAGATGCAGCTGCCTCAAAACGAGCGGATTGAATTTTTTCAATTTTTCAAATTTTCAGTAGTATTTATTCTTTTTGTTTTGAATTCACGCGAGAACAATGAAAAATGATCTATAAATTTCTCATTTTTATTTTATTCTATGTTTTTAAGGTTCAATTAGTTATGTTTCAAGAAATTTACAAGAAAAATTTTCGGTAATAATTTACTCACAAGATGAAAATTTTCCATCACTGGCTTTTAAATTTATAATCCAATTCACAAAATTACACTCGAGGAAATAATATATAACAGATGTGAAAATGGGGATCAAAAATACATGAGGAAGTTACACAGCACATGCAATCGTTACACTGATAGTTAATTATTCCTTCTGATGGATTACAATAGTAGATTAGCGTAGATTACATTAGTTGATGAATTAGTATAAGCTACTCTAACCAGAACATAGTTGTGCCAAAGAGTGAAACAACGAAGGCATCATTTAGTATGCAGCTAAGGGAGCGGGAAATATGTGCACGAGGTGCGTTCCCACATAAGATAAAACATAAAAACAGCATGGTAAGATGGAAGTTTTACGACACAAGATGCAAGTTGAAGAAGAAAGTATTTGGGTCTGAAAAACTAGACAGCAGAGGGCCGAAAAAAAAGCCCGTAACAAAGCCCCACAAATTAACAAAAGGAAAGCTATCAAAACCTCAGCTAGGGACCTCGCATTTTCCTCTTGGGATTGCTAATTCCCATAGATGAAATGATTGTGTTTCCCTGAGAGGAAAATTTCGCTAGGGAAAATTGACTTTTCATGGCTGCATACACATTTAGTCTTGAAATTATGTGGCTATGTATTTTAAAAAGTTTACCAGGCAACAAAAAAGGAAGAAAGGCTGTAAGAACTAGAAGAACTGATAAAAACAAGAAAATCTATTTACACATATCTTTCTGACATCACATTCTTTCTGACAGGGCAGAGATTCAGTCATTTCATTGTGTCAAAACTTCAGGATGATTCAATTTAAATTACGTTCTAAAGACATCATGTTTGTTAGAGGTGGTGGCACACAACAGAAAGGCAGCTCTCCTCAGTTGGCCCCTATCATGGAAAAGAAGGTAAGAAAGAAAAAACAGTTTATTTCCAATAGAGATGGTACAAAAGTGCCAACATTGGTTTTTAAAATATCTTAAAGTTAATTCACTTAGGTGATACACACACACACTAGTATTGTAATACCCATATGTCACTAGTCGAAAAATGATTGAGGGCAATGTACTCCTAAATCCTAATCTTGCTTAAACTACATTTGATGATACATGTAATGATGACTATAAGAGATAACACAACTTCATGGACAATGCATTTTCATTGTGGGGTTGAAACACTTTTGACAGTTTACATATACATGACATAAAACTTCGCAATTCTTAACGCCAGGAAATACTATGAGAATCGCTTGTTTCGGCCGATGTTCAAAAATGTTATATCAAGGAAGCGTGAAAAAGAATAAATATATACATATATAAGCATGAGGAAGGGGGATAAGCATGGAGGGAGAAAAATGATTAAAAATAATAATCGTGGCTGCTTTCTGTGCCCTCACCTCCTCTCAAGCAGAAGCTGGCAGAGCAAGCCTCCCCATGATCAAACAAGCGTCGGAACAAATAGATATTCCATTGAAATACATTTTGTTCCAAGTAATCGTTGAGAAATAGACTATTTAGTCTGAAGAAAAAGCTTACGAGGCATGTCTGTCGTTCGACGAGAGGAAGATACGTGATCACAAAATTATCCTCTATATAATAGGGCAACTGAAACGAGCTGAATGGCCCGCTTCAGGGTCGCTGCTCATGTTCAGTTACCTAATGTTCACACATTAGGTAATTTTGCAGCGGGTGTCATGTCTACACCCAACCGCAATGGGTGTCATGAATGATGCACTGATTTGTACAATGCTCATCAATACAAACAACTTCCTCATTCTTCAAGTCATTTAGTTCATTGGTTTAGGTTTCTGGTCATTTAGTTCTTGTTATTTGGTTGATTCAGTTTCATAAGTTTTGTGCTTCTTTGAAAGCGCTGCAAAATTGGCACCAGAATTTGAGGCCGTGCCTTAGCTATCCTGATAAACGCTTTGTAACTCGTCATAGTTATTTAGTGTGGACGTGTCAGATACTGGTACTTACATCATAATCTGTCACTGGTAGTTTCATCCCTACCTGCAGCAGGTAGCTGCGTCACAACTCGTTAAAGTTAGCATCACCGCCATCTAATGCAGGTGCCTTTCTCACAAACTGCTGCAGGTAGCTTCATCATAGCCTTCTGTATGTTAGTTGTATCATAGCCTGGTGAAGGTGGCTGCATCACAATCTGCTGCAGATAGCTTCATCACAGCCTTCTGCATGAGTCTTCATTACTGTCATCTGCAGGTAATTTCTATAAGCCGTACTATCTGTAGGGCTTAAGTTACTGCAAGTAGTTTCACCACTATCTACAGCAGAAACCACCACCTGCTGCAGGTGGTTTCACTTCAATTTGTTCCAGGTCGCTGCATTACCCCTTACCACAGGCAGCTCCCTCACGCAGGCAGTGAGTAGCGCAGTCCCTCCAAGTCCCCACATGTAGCGGCGCGGACGCGCGTCCAGTTATCAAACCAGGAAACAGTACTACTCAGGAGTCTGACGATTAGTCTGAAATGTCCGTGTTAATATGCACAAAAGTTGCACCCTTACATAGGATTATCAATGATCTTTGCTATTATCAAGTAAAGATCTGAGAATTCGGATCGACTGAGAGTAGTAAAGAAAGAAAATAGAGATGTAGGGGCATATTTGCGCGCGTTAAACTATCGGTAGAATTTGCAGTAACATTCTACGAAAGGAAATAAGAGTAACATTCTACGTAGGGAATTTGCAGTAACATTCTACAAACGTGAGGAATCACCGTCCACCGGTCTAGAGATGGTAATTTGTGAAAATATTATCATTAGCATCAACAATCCAATTTGGAAAGTTACTGAATGTGTTTGCTTCACATGACGACGTTCATGAAGCAAGCACACATATACGGGGGTGAACTCTGAGCTGGAGGAGGCATGCCCATTGTCGCTCTCGAGCACTTCTCAACTTCTCAGCCATCTCATTACTACTGTATCAATTACAAGACGAGCGTTTTAGTGTTCTCAAGACGTTCTCAATGCTCTGAATTTTATCCTTTCTGAAGGTAAAAATGCAAGCAAATTCATTTGAGCTCATGTGACTATTCATGACAGTTGCGATGGGAGTTTAAGAGCAGAACGCAAAATGAAGAGAGGCTGTAAAGCGCAGTCCTCCTCCTGAACAATTAAACTCCTGCTCACCAGTGCTGCAATAACAAGCAAGTCTTCCTTATACCTTCCTCCTTGGTTGCTGCTTCTATGAAGCCTGCAAGATTTAAGAATAAGCACACAACAAAATTATCCAATGGTACAAGAGCATTTCGAAATTAAATGGCAACTTTAAACTTTAGTTTTCTCACTCGACTGTGGTTTACTTCCGCAATCTTATCTTCATGTTGCTCACATTTAGAGTAGAAAATAACTGTCAAAGGCGTGAGTGAATCACCTGAGTAAACAGTCTAAGCATTACATTGCTTAAGGATCGTTAAAAATTTTGTTTTTAAACTGAATTTAGTTAATATCATTAGCTTATTACTGATATTTATTTCACATATGTACATTGCTGAGCATGTAGACAACGCTAAAATTGTACTTTGTAACTGGAGTCAGTTTTAATCGCTTAATACTTTGACTGCGACGTGAGCCATATTTGCTCACCGAGGAAGTTTCCATTGTGCTGCTGACCCACCAGTAGTCACAGACTCAATTAAAAAAAGTATTGCATCAAAACTAAATTAAAACACGGTCCAGTTAATGTTAGGAATTTTCACCATTGCGTACTGAAATTTACTTCAAATTTGAATTGAACATAACCTCAGTTTTACCTGCCGCAGTCAAAGTGTTAATTCTATGCCAGTGTAAAGGATCAACAGCGTGGGTTTGACGACAGATTTCGTTTTTTTGACAATTTTGAGCAACATTTGTTACTGCCTCATACAGAGTTAATACTGTAACCATTTCAGTGTTAGCGAACGTGATTCATGCATAGGTTGCCTGAATCCCGCGTGCAACGCAGCAAAACCCTGGATTACTTTGAAGCATCATCACTACATGTGGTAAGAATGATAAATGTAAAAATTAAACTCTAAATGTGTCACGAGCAGCGTTGAAGAAAGTAACTGTCTGAGTAGCATAAACATTAGGGTTTTATAATAACTAATATACAATCTTTATTTTCAGTGCTGAAACACATGCTGTCATATGGATTTCCCTATTTGTTAATACCTGTAAAGAATCAGCCTTTATTTTATAATGCGAGAAATTTTTTGGCGGCATCATTAAGGAATGTCCAACCTTATCAACTCATGCAAAGTAAATAAAAGACAATTCATGTATGTTAAAAAAGGTGTCGTAATATGCAATTGTTACCCTCGAATTTTATAGAAAATAGTGAAAAAACAATACCGGCAATAAATGTACGTTTCCCCTTCGGTAATTTTCAGATAAGTTCAACCACATCAATAGCTCGCAGTCTTAATAGGTGAATCAGAGTTAAATGTACATGCATCAATTGTGTAGGCAATACCGAACCTGGAGCATACCTGTGTACAAAACTGAGTACCCAAGTGGTCAGTGCCGCCATTTCACAATCGTGCCCGAGCGTTGCAGCTTTATGCGTAAATGGAGGCATGTAGCAGAGCACATAAAAGACTCGATATTGCGGAAAAATTATCTGGTATAGCTTACACATAATGTTCTCATTTCACTTTACCCTTCTGTATCGCAGTTACTTGATTTTCGCCCCTTGTATCAAGGACTGGGCAATTCAAGTACACCGTTTGGCAAACTTGGCGCTGTGTAACATGCTCGCAACATTCATCAAATCCGGCATGAAGAGAGAGTAAGTCGGCCAGAAAGCGGGCTGCTCGTCGCTATGAGCGGGAC
>JACJUY010001530.1:31774-53547 GCA_014220935.1 Platorchestia sp. MABIK | reverse complement strand
CCGAGGAAGACGCCCCCCGCTTGGTGCATGCCGTGGCTGAGCACATTGACGAACATGGCAGCGATGAGCACCAACCAGCCCCACCCGCCCTCTGGGTAGTAGTGCCGCCCTATGGTGGGCTGCTTGCTCTCGTCCTCAGGGGAGGGGCCCTTCCCCTCACACGCCTCGGCCGAGGGCAACTCCGACACAATGCCACCCGAGGCTAAGTCCCCGACGAGGGAGGACCTGGGGTCTGACATGAAGCTCGGGTTGTCCGAGCTGCCCACTCCAACCCCTGAGTCCCGGGGAACCCCGATGGAAGGATCGTGCCCGTTGTCTTCCCCTTGGCCCCGCCATGCCGCGTCCCCATTGCTGGGGAGGTTCGCAGCCCCCGCCACCCCGGGCAGGGACTTGGAACGCTTGAGCGTCATGGCGGGTTAGCGCCCCCGTCGCACGCACCGCACGGGGAGCTCTGGTATTGCGGGTGCAGTGGGGCACTGCCCCCTCATAATCTCAGCCTAACTGGCAAACTTTACGCAGTATCACAGGGCCTCATGCAGCTAACGCTAGAGGTAGTCACTTCAGCTCGGTAGAAATGTCTCGGTCTATCACGGAGCTGCGGTCTGAGGAGAGCACCAAAAGCACCATTGTCATGCTTCCATTATAAATTTTCTGGAAAGGAATGAAGACATCGTGAAAAAGATTGGGCGAACCAGCAAAGATTGCTCAGAGTTTTTTATAGAACCAACTTAAACAATGATTAATGTTCAAATATTTTTTTCTCTTGCTTACTCTTTAAATAAATTTAAGCAATTTAAAATGCAAATTGAAACCGGATAATTTTCAAATTTTTCCATTTAGAAGTCGCAGTAAAAAAAATTCGTAGGCTCAGATATTACAAGTCCGATTAGCTGCTACAACGCGGGCATTGCGAAGAACATCAGATAACTCTCGGCGATAATTTTCCCTACCATAGAAACTGCAGGCGTTAATTCTTTAAGTGTTTTCTGTTGGTCAGAATCCCTTTTTCCAATAATTAAAATTAGAAAATTTGTCAAAAAATCACCTCCAGATGAGGAATTGCAGAAGGTCAGAATCACTTTTTGTCCGTAAATTTAAAAACTTGCCAAAAATCGCTGCAGGTGAGGAATCACAGACGCGCCAAACCACGCAGGATGGCGGACACCGCAGTGCCCAGCACACAGCAGAGCGGGCACAGAGCGGGCACAGGAGCAGGTTTCTCGTGAGCTGCTGCACTGCCTGCAGCGGCCTGTGTGGCCGCTGCACTCGCCGCTTCCAATGAAGTCTAATGTAGAAAGTGCTTTTTGAAAAATGAAAGTTTAATGAAGCACTCTATTATAAAATAGTTGGTAATTATAGGTAGAAAATAAAGATGATGGATGATCTGGCGGATCTCTTCTGTGTGGCCGCTGCACTCGCCGCTTTCGATGACGCTTAGCACATTGACTGCGATGGGTTACACTCAAGTTTAATATACAACTCAACTTTAAAGTCAAAACTTGGTAAAAGTTTTATAAAGAGCAAACACAAACTGGGTATATCAAATACGATTAATTCAAAAAGATTGTTTAAAATTTTCAAACTACTCATCAATGGGTCATTTCGCACTTAGAAAAATAAAACTTATGCAAGACCCACCGGGGGTCATATCGCAACAAATGTGTTAATGTAAAACGTGTTTCTTGAAAATGAATGTTTTATAAAGCACTGCATAACGCAATAGTTGTAATAATAGCTAGAAAATGGAAATGATGGATAATCTTGAGGTTCTCTCTTCGTTGCGGCCGCTGCACACACCGCTTCCAATGAAGTCTATTGTAAACCGTGGTTTGAAAAATGAATGTTTAATGAAGCACTCTATAATCTACTAGTTGGCAATTATAGGTAGAAACTAAAGATGATATATGTATATTAACAGTAACGTTAAAGGAAAAACATCCAAAATAAAATGACAGTAAAACTAAAGACAATTCACAGTGATCGCTTGTGTAATAGGTAATAAATGTTTTTTTTCACGATGTCGCCTATCACAAAAGATTGTTCGTCACAATTTTTCTGTCCTAAATATGAACAACGTTGGATCAGTTGGTTAATTTTTGTTGACGAACGTTCAATAAAAAAGACATCAGCCAAGAAACTATCGACCAAAGTTAGCGAAAGAAGTTTTTGCAGCGAGCTGCGAGACAACTGAACTCGTGCAGGCTTCCTTGTGCCGTTTCCGCTTCAGTGAAAATCGATCTAAGAAGGGAGCGGAGCCATGCCGTGAAAGTCAAATGGAGGCTGGGCGAATTAATGCTTGTCGACACATAACGAAGAACTCAGATTATTGTACACTGGCTTTAGATGTTGGGAAGTTGCAAAGTTTAAGCATAATTCACGTATTTTGTATGTAGGGATACTTGGCAGGAATTTCTTTCCAACTCTGGAGTCTATTTATACATACAGCATTTAAGTCGGCCACAATTTGGGCCATGACGGGGAATGGCCGAGTGGATCGATATTTTTCAAACATCTTTTCGCTGGAAAGAAGAGCCAAAGTCAGCTTGAAACACGAAAGTGTAATCTGAGAGGGTGACGGCGTTGAATAAAAGGCTCCACGGTCTATACCAGAAAAATTAAATAATCTTGCATTCTGGTGAAGAGATGGTAGTCTTCGGGAGGATCTGAGATATTCATGTGATGGTATTCCGAATATTCTGACATGAGCGTATACCATAGAGGTGAGCTGCGTTCTCTCAAGGGACTGCTAACGATCCAAGAAAATGGAAGATTGCAACGTAAATCGAGAGGTTTTATTACTTCACGGTCATATTGAAACATGAAGATGAATCAAATGAAATAAAAGCTAAAACAAGGTTGCATCAATTATGATAACCTGAAAAATCAAATTGAGAGAGTATTACGATCACGATAGTACAATAAATCATCCACTGCAAGCGGTTGACTTGTAAACAGTTTATTAAGCTTGAGTAATCAGATACTCTAGAGCAGTAGTTCTTCAAATTTTCATTTGTTGCCACAAGCAACTCTGAGCGACATAAAGTTCAAAAAGTGCTTAAAACAATTGCGCTGCGGAGGTCCGATTAAGACGAAGTCCGTTACTCTGGTAGCTTCCCCATAGGACAAAAGGGAAGCGGCGAAAGACAAGCATAACTCAATTATAAAAGTAACACATAATCCTCTTGTGAGGAGCGTTGCTGCCGTTGCTGTGAGTTGCAGTGGTCATTTCTGGACAGCTTATAGGACAGAGAGCGACTTCCCCTCTGTATGGTAAGATAACCAAAAATTTTAAATTTCTCATCTGAGGAACGCTAGGTCCTTCGATCATGAAGTCAAGCCTTTAAAGTGCGTCCCTTGGGTAAGGTTACAAAGTGAAAATGTAAAAAGAATAATATTGTCAAATGTTCCAAAGTTGATTAATCTTGCTCATGACTTTTCTAAGTGAAGTGAAACATTTTGTTTCTTAAAAGATGAGAGTGATACGGTAAGGGTCTTGCTGAATGATAAACAGCCAATGAATGATGAGGGCTTAGTGAATCGTTACACTGCATTGTGTTTCTACTAAGCAATTGCCCTCAATGTTAACAAGGCATAGTTTCTCCTGAGTGTTGACCAGTAACAGAGATGATGAAGATTTAGAGTGATCATGTCTTAAGAAAAAATTCGGAGTATGCATATAGGTTAATGAATTATAGTCTATGCAGTTGTTAATTCCACTGAATTGAAAAAATTAAAAAATACTTGATCTTAACTTTAAAAGTAATCGGGACATATTGAAAACAACATTCTTAGGCAGGTTTGATTAAAAAAAATTGGTGTCGGACATCAGACATTTTGAATTTCATTCATAACTGAGGATTTAGCAGGGAGTGAATTTCTTAAACTGGTTTAGAAATTGCCTAAATATTCTTGGCAAATTGAACACCGCGCCTTGTATGGAGTTACGTCGTTTTTTGCCCGTTTGGGGCATCCACACCCCTCAATATGTTGCACACGCAGAATCGCTCCTAAAATCATTATCACTGTGCTGAACATGTCTTGCTCTGTACAGCGTAGCGGCAGTAAAACTGCCGGCGAAGTGAGACGACACTTCCATGAGGCTACTTGTTTAACGTCGAAGAGTTGCTTGAGTCGTTAAATCGATCCTCCGGAACGTAAGTTCGCCAACAATCAAAGCAGTTTCACTTTACAGAGAGTTGGCAAAATGAAAATACACTGAAGTAAAAAACGAAACCGCAGCAGAATTAGTTCGTTTACAGCGGTTGACTCCCAAAATAGAAGATCTGTGCTGCTCGTATATCTGGGCTATGCAGTCCTGGAACACCAGAAGGCGCATGATAGTGTCCTGGAAACAAGGCACTTTGGCGATACAAACTTAGCAGGAGTGAACGAACGACCAAAAAACAAGGGAGGACGCTGCTTGTCTGCGTCGTTACTTGAGGGTGGGGTTCGTTGGAGGCGGCGAAATAAATTGTGTGGTAGCTTTTATATTCCCTGCATTTTAGGAACCAGCGATGCCAGCATGATTTTAGCGTCATGAATTACTGTTGCACAATAAATCATCGAGAGTCGCACCAAAAAATTTGTTTGTGCTGAAAAATTTGCTTTCTAAAAAACTTTTGAAGAAAAATAATTGACGAACAATTATCCCCGCAGCGCAGGGCCTGCTGAGGTAGCGCACACCGTGAAGTGTGAATAACACTCAAGTGAAAATACTTTCAATCCTTTGAACACTGATGAAAATTCTCGAAAAAATTCAGAACATACAGTTCTAAACAGTTCATGTTACGGAGCAAATCTGTTTCTGCGTTGGAAAATAGAGGAGTGGTCGAAGGATAAGTTTTGCTGATTCTAAAATTTTTTTAAATAGATCGTATATAAATTTAAGGAGTGATTTCAAAATTTATCCCTGCTTTAGAGCTCCAAAAACTCGAGTCGCTTTGTACGTACTTCACGGTGCTTTAGAACACAAATTATGGACTAAATAAATTAATGTTCTTTTTCTCTCCCCTCCATTATTAATGCGGACGCTAGATGTCGTATGAATGTTAATGAACACTTGTAAGAATACACAGCGACATCAGCGCAAGTTGGAATGGTCCTCATGAATTTCTACTCTATTGTTAGAAATGGATTTTTCAAAAAGTTAAGCTAAATTTGCTATCTGTTCCGACGATGAGGTAATTCATCTCGTAAGACATCGAACGAGACGTGTAGGGACGGGGGCGGTGATTATGTTGAATATTTGAAAGGTACGTGGATCATCATGGAGATGCTGCTGTAGAAAAGTGAAATTACTAGCTATAGGAATCCTGGTAAATTATAATTGGCAGTAATGTATCAACTTTTCTTTTAAAATAATTTTGAAAGCCTATGCATAAAAAATTTGCTAAAATCGTTCTACCGGGCTTTAGTGAGGCCCAAAATGAATAAAGTTTCAATTTAGAGAAAATTACCATGATCTTTCTTAATAGAAGCATCAACAGCTGCTCAACCTTTGCATCGCAGCTCACTCGCTTCATTTCCCTGTCATGATAATTCGCTCTTTTTCGAGCCATGCATGGTATTGTATTCTCTCCATTTTGATTGGTAGAGCAATGTTTTGATTGGTAAAGCAATGACTTTAAATCATTTAAAAAACTAGACTGAATTCTAGATCTTTCCGCGTACCATTTCTCTAATAAATCAAAGTCTTTTATGCTGAACATGGAAGTTGCATTGATGTTCAACATTTTCTCGTGGTGACAGTTGTGAGGACAATGTTAAGTATTTCAATTCTTTAGTAACGCACAGTTGACCAAAATGGTGGCAGTGAACCATTCAAACCACATTAGACTGGAAGTTGTGGATGGATTTCATCCTTTGATGTATGGTCTGGCAATGAAAAAAGAGCACATGATGTCTTCTTTTTTGAGTGGAACAGGAGACGTACGCAGCCTGATTAACGACGAGCTGTGCGCCCGCAGCGGTGCTCGCCTTGCAACACGAGGCCGAGGTGGGAGCAACAAGACGGTCGAGCTACTAAGCAGACAACAAGAAATTTGCAATATTTTAGCAGCAGCTCAAGTGCGGTTGAGCTGACAGTGCTATCGACTTACATCCGTATTCTCTCATCACTTGCGAGCATAATTTATTTTTTCGGTGCAACGGATTTTCTAAAATGAGCTCTCACACTGTAATTACAGGAATTGATTTCGCAAATTAAATTTTGTGAAGGTCATAAAATGCGTAGAATTTAGAATGGTTGCTATACTTAAGGCAAATGAAACACCGCGAACGCACTTATAGGAAAACCCACTGAAACTTTCTAGTTGAACGTGAGTTTCATAGCATTCTTCTCTACATGCCAGCTCCATCAGTATCATGCAGTGTTGAAGCAGATATACTGCGTAATAACACTAGACTGCGATGCTAGAATAGTTTTGTGCAGATGTTGAAGAAAGTCATTCAGTTAGTAATGCCATGATCAAAAGTTCAAAATTTTCGTAAAATTTCTAACCGTAATGAACCGAACACATTAATACACAAGAGTCAGACCCTGTGGCACAGTTAACAGCGCGTCGTTCTCCTCCAGAGATTTTACTATATATTTACTCTAGAGCATTTATTTACTCCAGAAACCTCCAGAAATTCGCGACGTGCGTGTCGCGAATTTCTGGAGCAGGGTTATTCTCTGCCCATTAAACGCCTAGTATGAAACATTTTTATCTCTTTTCAGAAATATCCATGAGCAACAGAATGATGGAATGTTCACCGGATAATTATAAGATACTTACACAGAGCAATATGTATGACTGCACGACAGCCTGCTTTGTACCGTGCCCTTGTTCAGGTTACGTTGACGGTAATGCCAATGTTGCGAGATGCGGAGGCAGGCTTGCCAGCGTTTGATGAGCTAAACTCCGGATGATTGCTTCATAACTGTTGAGGACGTATCATCAAATGAACTATTGTTCGACTCTCATTCATGAACAGATGCAAGGCTACTTGACACCTACGCACAGGTTTATGAACGACAGCAGTGAAGATTAAAATGCAAAGAATGAATAATAATAGACGAACGAAAAGGCAAAGTGACACTTCAGAATGAATGTAAATATATTCAATGAGGCTTGCAGAACATGACTTTACCGTCCTTACCCTGACCTAAGCTGTCCTGCATGTACCGTTGACTAAAATTTACGACAAGTCGAACACTTATTTGGAGACAAATAAGCAACAGATTCCATTCCCGACACAATCGGAGGCAATAACACGTGATTTGTTTGTTGTGAATTGCAGCTGATTAGGCCGAGGGTTACATTGCGATAACTCAGAATATATATTCATGAAGTTTATAAGAGGAAGTTCAAATTACGAAATTATTCATGATTAATGAAATTCTTACCATTCAACTCCTACGGACTTCAGTAAAACCAATATTGAATTTTACCTTTATCATTTTCTCCGCTCTTGGTCAAAGCGAAGGCTATTACTTCTTAACTAGTATTCACTTAAACCTAAACACTAGTGGCAAATGGTGTGTGAAAAAATACTAGTTAATATGTAACTGCAGCGATATGAACAAAAAATGGTCTTTCAAGGTGACATGCTCAAAAAATTGCCTGCAAATGTTCTAAAACTCAAGCACAATTACGAACTTTTTATTGGCTTATTTTGTATTAACATGCAATAATTGCTCGACCCCCCAGAAGAAACATTAGCAAAAGGATGTTTTAGACTCCAGCCATTCTGAAGCAAGTATCCGTAATTATACTTTAATTTCCTGTTGACGATCATCAGGAGGAATTTTATGCCCCTGAGTGCTGAGAAGCGGCACTTGAACGCTAAACATTCGCTGCCACTTGAGCGTCGGCAAAATAAACCGCGGCTGCAGTGGCGGCGAGCGGGCATGTGGCTACTGCATTGAGGGCTGCGCATGTACATCTGCACTTGATGTACAGCTGCACGTGTAATACAGCTACACACGCAGCCGTACCTAATGTACAGCTGCACGTGTCATACAGCTACATACGCAGCCGCACCTGATGTACAGCTGCTCAAAATGCACAGATGGCGCTCATGTACAACTTCTCAAGACGCACAGTTGCTCCTGATGTGCAACTGCTCAAAATGCACAGCTGCTACTGATGCACAGTTGCTACCGATGTACAGCTGCTACTGATGCACAGTTGTTACCGATGTACAGCTGCTCAAGATGCCCAATTGCTCATAATGTTTAACTGCTCAAGATGCACAGCTGCTCGTTAAGTGCAATTTTATATGAGGTACATCTGCTTATAAACGAGAGCTGCATGTGACCCACAGCTGCAGACGGCGCACAGTTGCACATGAGGCACATGTCTGCATGCGATGCGCAGCTGCGCAGGGCTAAAGTAATGAACAGAAAGTAACGCTACGAAACGGCGGTTCCTACTCTCACGTCCACTGCACCATCTACGCCCTGTGATGGTCACCACAAAAAGAAAAGGGAAAAAAAGAAAAACAAGAAAACAGAAAAGAAAGAAAAATAGAAAAAAGAAATGAAAGAAAAAGAAAGAAAAACAGAAAATCAACGTAGCACAGACCGCTCGCCTGAAGCTGAAGAAACTAATTATTTTGCCGGAAATTATTAAGCATTTGATCATTTAAAATGCACGAACAGAAAAAAGAGAAAAATATAAGAAAAGAAAAGAAAGAAAAACAGAAAATCAACGTAGCACAGATTGCTCGCCTCAAGCTGAAGAAATTATTTATTTTGCGGGAAATTATTGTGCTTTTGATCATTTAAAATGTCTTTATAGTTGCTACTTGGTAATTTAGTCTGATAGCTATTCATTTGGCTCGAAAAAAAATATCTCGCGCTATCTAGATTGGCTTGCTTCAGATTGCAAATCAGCTCTCGGGCAGGAAACAGATGGTCCCAACACTTCCAGCCGCCGTTTTTGTCTTCAGTCCAGCAAGAACCTCTGCTCGAGTCGGTGGATGTGTGGGTAAAGCAATAACGCTTTAGTGATGTTATTTTATAGACTCTACGAGCGAAATTCGAAGAAATATCATACGAGTGTCATTATTTAAATTACTGAATGACTTCGTCAGTAAAGTGTACTTAATGGGTGCAAGTGATTTGAGCAACCTATAATAATCCTTCAGCATTACTGAGCACAGAATACGACCTATAAACGTTTTCCTTTGTGCAAATTTTTGATAGTAAATTCAGGTCAAGAGAGCATGAAGCAAGAAGCAAAAAATCAGTGATGTTACCGTCGATTGCGCCACATTAGCGGCAGCTGCACCATCAGTGCCGGTTATCATGTCAATACCCGCAGCAACTTCAGAATCAGCGAGAGCATCAACATCAGCATCAACGTCAGCGCTTGCAGCAACTTCAGAATCAGCGTGAAGATCAACATCAGCATCAGCGTCAGCGCCAGCAGCAACTTCAGAATCAGCGTGAGCATTAACATCAGCATCAGCGTCAGCGCCAGCAGCATCAACAATTCCGTGAGAATCAAAAAGTGTCGTGCAGGACAACAGCTGGAACATCAATCTGCGCTGCAGCAGCCAAACAATCCGCAGCCGCCGCATCAGCCTTAACAGCTGTAAGAACAATGAGCGCTGCAGCTGTACATGAAGAGAGCGCCAGCTACAAAATCATAACCATAATCGACAGCAGCGGCAGCAGTAACCATTTATATGCAAATTAAGAGGCAATAACAAGGGAGTGGCTGCACGCGACGACTGCCTGAGGTACAGAAGGCGTACTCTCAAGTGAGTCGCAAAAGGCGCATGTGCTACGAGCGCGCGCCGACGGGTGCCATTAAGCCCACCGGGTCTGCAGAAGAAGGAATAATTTTGGCCTGAACCCAATAATAGTGATTGATACATAGTTTATACTCTCATCAGGCACTGACATGGTCGCCTGAGAGGCAAACATGCGCGCTGTACGGCAACATCGTTCTGGTGCAGCGACTGCAGCGACGCCAAACAGAACAGATAATGCTCTCAGATTGATTTATGATGCATCGTTAATTAGACATTTCTTCGGAATAGGGCCTAGCCACGAGAATAATATAAGATGTAACTAGAACCACAGCGTTTGTTTTGCTACCCAGATGTCCCAATTATCGTCGTAAAAGATCACCTGCAATTTTACCAAAACGGGCTTACGTTTGTCAGTATTATCTAAATTAGTTTAATACTCTGTTTTGTGTGCCGATAAAACTATGAACTGTTTTCTTATTTATTTTAGGACGGTTCAAACTTCGAATCAAATTCCGAATGAATTTAGCTTAACGAGTTTGAAAGGCGAAAATATGACATGAAACTACATAATTTTGTCATTCGTAGCATGAGAATGATTTCAAGCAACAGACACGATTATCCCCGTGAAAACATTCATGCTCAACTTGATCAACTTGGCAGTCGCGATGCAAACCACAGAACAGCTGACGGAGTGATCTATTCAGCTTAGGGGTCACACACGTTCTTTTGAAGGTATTCTCACAAGCACCACATTCAAGAACATTAGCTGAGCTTAACTTTCTATCAGAACGTTGAAGAAAGCCTGAGTATTAGCTATCCCATCAAAAACTCATATTAAAAAATGAAATAATTGTGCGTGCTGAGCTCTTTAATATTAAGAAATTAAGTTGCGAAGCTCTTGCACCTCTGTATTTACATGAGTAGATTTCCGTCTCAACTGCGGGTTCCCTGATCGTCAGGAGGAGTGAGGCTGAGCCGTGACACTCTCTGAAGTGCTGCCGCTCGCCGTTTGACGTTGCGCCGCTGAAGTTCTTCCTTTATAAGCAAAACATAGCGAGGAGCCCACGGAGAATAAGAGAGCATCGAATAGATCTAAAACTTTCATCGGTATGAAAAAATTGAGTTTTGCCATCAAAATTGATCGCAGAGCAGACACGGTTTTGTTCGTTCCCATTCGTCGGGCCCTGGAATACAGGAATGCTGTCCAAATGGACCGCCCGAGACCCCGGAGTTGAGCAACGACTTTTTAGGGAACGGTTGTGCGGGTTCTTGACGGTCATTTTTAATGTGGACGCTTTTTGCAGTGGGCAGGTCCTCCCACACCCTCACGGGCGCTCATGAATTCTGGAGAAATTCGTTGGGGCGAACATCCGTAAACTTTGGCGACTTGCAGCGCTGAGGAATAGTTCTCGTACTCAGAATGAATTGTACCAGTATTCTTCGACCTTTCAAATTTTCCGGTTGTCAAAACAATTGTGGAATTAGCAGTCTTCAATAGCATGAGTAATACGGTAGTTGATGTGTTAAAACTAATTAAAATAACTAAAGCTCGGTCTTAAAATTGTAATTTTAAATTTAAATTTGTGACTAAAATTATGTGAGCTTTGTTCTTTGATAATAAAAAACTCTTGAGGGATCGCAGACGATGCATACCGAGAGCTGATGGGAATAATTCGATTACTCTATCGATACGAAGCTATACATAATAAAGACAGGCAACATAGGATAGCTTTAATATGAGTCGATACTCCCGTGATCGCTAGCCTGATTAGTTTCTAGTCGGGGTCGCCAATGCGCATTCTTCCGATGCCAAGCTTCGCTCGTTTCTCTTTATAATTGAGGTACTCAAGTTTAACGAGTCCGGCCAGCATGCATGACGAAATTAGGCTTGTCTGCGTCTTGGTCTTAATTGGATTTGTGATTTGTTTCTCCGAAAAATTTTGTTTTGTTTGGAAAGTGGTTTACTAATACTCAGTGTTAAAAACCGCTCGACTCTTAGTGATTAATCGTGCATAGATGTATAAGTTATACATGAACGGAGCTTTTAGAGTGAGCTCGTTCAAAACATTCCAAGAGTGACACCTAACAACCGATAACAAAATGAGTTCTTATATACGTGTAAAAACAAAGCTGCATATAATTAGGCATCAGCGTTGGAAAAATCGAGTTTTAGTTCGATGAATGGTAGCAACGTGACGAAGTACTAAAGAGACAAATCATTGAGCCAGTGTAAAAACTGGGATCTTCTTCTCAGTTTAAAAGGTCACATCATTTCCGTCAATAGCTTATCCCATGTTAGCACCTGTAAAGATCTTGCAACAATTACCATATGAAATATTGAACAATGACTCATTCTTATTTCACCGATAGTGTTGAAAGCTGGTTGTACAATTTGCTGACGTACTACACGAGAAATGACGCATAAGAAAGAACGGAATGACTAGGCTTGGGACTGAAGGTACTCTTACATTGCTTAACAGACTCTTTCACTTGACGACGTAACTTCAGTGGAAGGTAGCTGCACCAACCGAGGAATGCAGGTTAATTGCATCCCTGAGATGCGTCCAGAGTGCGTTTGGGTGGAAGACCTAATGAAAAAAACGTTTGAATTTACACAATGAGAATTTACTGATCACAAACAGGCCTTGCTCGAATTTATTACTCAGAAAAGTTTCCAAAACATTTTTGCGCGAATGCATAAACTTAACTCGAGTTTTACAAGTGCTCTAAAGTACATTTTAAAAGCAGGTGCGCTTCCTTGAGAAAGATCTGCGAGCTGCACATCGGCACCAGAGACTCAGTATCATTGTTGCCCAGGTCTCCAACAAGAATGCAATGCAGCGCCAGAATAGCGTCTGCTGCCCCCGAGTCGCATGATCTTTTCGAGGCAGTTAACGTCATCTGACGAATTCCGAAAGCTTTACAAGCGTTTTACGAGTAGAAATTCCAATGTCTTTGGAGCTTCTTGACATGAAAATGAGTATCAAACAGTTCTAGGAATCTGCACGCATGGTTCAAATACTTCATTCAATCATGAAAATGATGCTGAAGATGTTCAGAATTATAATGAACGCAGCGAAAGTAATCCATGCACCTATAAATAGCAAGGTAGGCGACAATTTCATCACGTTTACTGGAAGAACTTGAACGGAAAAGTTGATGCAGAAAAGGCAAAGTTGTCAACGAACAGAAACGTTTCACATCATGAAAATGCACCATGCATTTCTCTTGGAGTAATTAACTTGAAGAGGAAAATAAAAATGACCGTTGAAAGATGAGAATTGATTGAATTCTAACAGCTGGATATTGACCAGCGAGAAAAGATCGTTTATGAGACGTTCTACAGCATGAGTCCAGGTATTCATGGTGCTCTAGAAGCTCAATATGAAAAAAATTATCAGACTTCAAAATTAGATTTTAAAAGCACAAACTTTACTTTAGATGGACGAAGAGCAGTCTGGGAACTCTTCGCACTTTCCTACAATTTTTTTTTGTGTTGCATGGCTGTGCGTTGCACGGGACACTCAAACGCCGATGACAAAATTTTTATTAGCATGTTTAAGTTATTTTTAGGTACCAATTATGCATGATAAGACATATTTTGAACTTGCTGTCCGAAACATTTTCTGAGCTCACTTATACATACCCAGGAAACTTTTACGACTTATCTTTCAAGTGAAGCTGAGACAAGTTTTTGTCAGTGCTGACAAAAGTGCTAGGATTAAATTGCATGTTCCTGAAACTTTCTGTGTAAAAGGCCATTTTTATCACCGAGGCACAAAATTTCATGTCACAATGCCGAAATTGGGAAGCGCGCAAGAACCACGACGACGTCTGAAAAAGGAGAGATTGTGGATACGTCTACAGGAGCTCCACTTCATTGGCAAAGGAGATAGTAATACTCAATATTTCGATGTGCAATCAGTCATTCTTTCCAAATTAAATGAATGAAATTCGAATGTTTATATATTTGTACATTTCAGCCTTCAGTGTCCTAGATTCAAGATGAGTTGCTTCAACTACTTCAACTACAGTATATTCTGCGATTTCACAATCAATCAGAGGATTATTAAAATTAAACGGATATCTCATCGTATTATTATCAAACAATGAATGTTAGACACATAGTTGTGATGCATTTACAATACTCTGATTTTGTGCAACAGTTGACGTATATTATTTTTTCTCCTGATATAGGCTTTCAGTCCTTATTTGTGTATTTTATCTTAGATCAACTGATAAATTAAATTTGTACCCGGATATAAACAGGTGTATATGTTAAAGTACATACCGTGCACCTCATAAGCTAGTGAAGACGACTGTGAATGAATTATTAATTCGCTCACTAGGTCAGAGTTCTTCCAAATGGATGTTTGTTCGTGTTCGCAATAATTTTTACTTTAATTTGACACCATTCGATGAACAACAAAAAATAGTTTTGATATTATAATTAGAGTTAGTAGAAATTTATGACCACTATTACCATCACTCCACGACTCACGCAACCAACCTCGAATGATTACCGACAAAACCGACTGCCGTCAGCGGCCAGTTGCTGCCGAGGCCACCATCGCCGCAGCTCGCAACTGTAAGCCAGACCGCCGAATACAAGGGAGGGAGTCTCAAGATCTTACTTGATGGCTGAAGTTTGATTAAATATTACAGTTGATTTCGGCCGAAGACACGATGGGGTCGTTGTCTTCTAACAAAAGAAAAGTCCGGCAGAAGAGTAACGATGAAGTCCTAGCGAACGCGGCGCTCTATAAGAGTCCCAGTAAACACGCATTGAAGCTCACGAGGCACCGCTCGGTCGCGCCACACACACGAAAACAATTACTTCAATTGGTTCCAAAACTGATCGATGGCGATTATTATTTTTCACCTTTGACATCAAATTAGTTTTTTAAATTTATGCAGAGAAAGTTTTAAGGACAAGAACATAATTACTGGAGTCCGAAAAACACGGAAGGAATGAGGCTGTGGGCGGCGACGCAGACGGCAGCCTGAGAGATAAAGGATGAGAGAGAATGAAAAGGAAGGAGACGCCTTATCCGACATGAAATTCGTGCCACAGACCATGGCGGGAGGATGACGTCGACACAAGGTCATTTAGGCTAAGAGGATCTGCGAGGATCAAGAGATGAGGCCTCGCTTAATGACAAAGTCTGCTATGAAGCCGAAGCTGGCGTCCGCACAACGTCGAGCGCCTTGCGCCGCGGTCCACATCAGGAATCTCGCCAGGTTGCACATGTTGTGGTTACGGGCACCAGCAGTAGAATTTTACCTTCATTCTGTATGAATTACCTTATCACATCAATCTTAGTCTATCTCATGGATAAGGATTCCCATGTTCCAATTTTAGATGGGTCAAAATATGTAAGAAATTTCAATCTCACTATTTCATTTTTCAACTTCATTCTATGTAAATCTGAAAAACTCTTGATCACTGATTTTACAAGGAAGTTTTCCTGAATATATAAAATGTCCTACATATTCAATACGTTATAATTGGTGAAACTAAGAGCATAAGGAAGCTGTACTCATGTGTCCTGAATATTCTATACGTTAAAATCGGTGAAACAAAGCGCGTATAAATTTTTTCTTATTGGTGGCAAACAAAATTAGGGATGTTCCTCAATCAGCGTAAAATATTTATGGGTTGAACAATAACTTTGAGATTTTTAAAATTACAAATAAGCATATTCAGGAAATGTCAGCCAAAAATTGAATTACAAATTAACGTTCCTCAAGAATTTGATGACAAACTCGCTATTGTGTGACAACCATTCAAGTTATATCACATATTTTTAACCAAGAGGAATGACAATAGGAGTGAAGTTAGGCTAGTTATCAACAACAATTTTCATTTTTAGTTCAACTCAATGAAAATTAAGGTTATTTTAAAATTAACGATTCCAAAATCAGAAAGAAAAGTTGCTACAGTAAACGTTATACGGAGCGATCGGTACCCTGAAGCGCGGTGAACCACGATCTCGCCCACGACTGACTCCCGCTCCTTCGTGTGTCCGACATACTGTAGTGAGTGGGTCAAGAGATCATCCTACACAGTTATAGAGTAAATTTCAGAGCAATACCGGCTACTAAAGCTTCATATATCATAAGATTCTGGGTCATAAGCGCCATATAATAGCATTAATTTAGGTAGATGAATAAAATTTAGAAGTCGACGGCTGCCATCCCTAAAGTGTTAGTGCAATGATACTTTGTAGCTTATGTTACGTTGGGTGTTGCATAATATTCGTCTATTGCGAACAAAATGCAATAAAAAATACGAATGGCTTATTAGTTCCAAACTCACATTATTCTAAATCACATTGTTAGTGCCAGACAAAACTTTTTAAGATCTACTTGTGCATGAAACTATAGAATTAGAATTGAATCAACAAATTTGGAGATTTTAATTCTAAGTTCAACGTACACTAGCCATATATCTTTGCCTTCCTCTGTTGCCAGCTACGAATACCACATTCGAAATTGTTTCGAATTTACTTCATGATTTTATGAATTGGGTGACAATATTCTGAACATATTTTATCAACACATCTGCATCTAACCAATGTAACTGCACGTATTTCAGCAAATATAATTAAGAGCAATCAATTCACATGTTATGAATTTTTATAAAAGTTGCAGCCTTCCTGGAACAACTCCGCCTTTCTCAAAAGTAATTAGAGTAAAAAATAGAACAGGCAAATTTCAGATGGCAGACACTGAAGAGACTATATAATGAAAGAAATAGAGAAGAAGTTCTTTAAAAACATTTACTCTGAACGTTTCGAGCCTAGGCCCATTCTCAACCAGAGTCAGTAAAAGTGGTAAAGGGAGTAGTGAAAATGTTTTTAAAGTAAATGTTTTTAAAGTACTTCTTCTCTATTTCTTTCATTGTAAATTTGCTTCGCAAAAAAGATTTTCCTTTGTAGAGACTATATAGTGGTACAAAGAAGTCAGCGGCCATAAAATCGAAGTATCTAAGACACAATATATATAGCTGAACTAATAAGCGATGGTCTCGAGTTAGAGCAAAACAAGAAGTTAGGACACGGCACCTAAGTTCGTGCTGAAATATCACAGGGAAGGAAGCTCTGTAGCTTCCTCCTTCAGGACACCGTGACGGGGAAGGCGGAATATATGCTTAAACTAACCAATTCTAGTATTGGAACCTGAAAGGTATTACTGGTCCATTTAAAATGTAACTAATCTAACGTAAAGAGAAACTTTAGTCTATGAGGACTCGACCGTAGTACTATAGTTTTCAGTCCAAAATAGAACACATGAAGCATTAATAATGAAATGATGTACATATGAAGTTATCTTCACAAACATTGCAACTGACGAAGGTCGGGGAATCAATTTTAAATATTCTTCAAAAAACTTCTTCAGAATCTTCATAAATAATCTTGAATTGACATTTAAGGTACTAACATACGACAGTCAGTAGATGTATTAATCATCCTTTAGTAGAGACATGGATATCAGTTCGTATGCAATAAAAAATGCTCTGGGATCGACGCCAGAATTACCTAGCAATACTGGCTTCTCAGCTCCTAATAAAACTTATGAATGCTGAGAGAGACAGAGTACCGTGCAATTCTTGCAGCGTATGCACTAGCGATCCAACCTCCCTAAGACTGGTTTTGGTGATGACTTGAAATGTGTTGTTGGTGATACCATTAACATGTAGCGTTTTTTGCCACAATATGGTCCGACGCTTCCAGCGCATCCTGGCGATGTTATAAGCTTGATTTATGATTATTGCGGGAGCATGCATTCGGTTATGGTTATTGTCAGATCGCATCATAGAGCTGTAAACCATTAACAGCCCTCGGAATGCTCGTTTTAGATGCTTGTGGCCGACTAGAGGTCAGAAAACAACGAATGAAGGCAAAAAGAGATTGTGATAGAATCTTGGAGAGACGATCATTATCAACACAAAAGATGTGACTATGTATGATTAGCGTAGAGCAAAAAATGAGCAATTGAGCAATTTGAATGTGTTTGTTATCGAACGATAATGAAACTATCAAGCATCACACAAAATTCTACGTATTTTAGTTAGTTAAGAAGCAATTAAATTCGTGTGCAAGTCTCACAGAAGCACGAGTCTGCTTCCGTGAGCCACTGAGAAGCAGGCCATCATTCACGACTTTCAATTCACGGACATCAAAAATTCTTTTACGGGCGAAGTAGGGCAGACTGTTTTCCTGCCCCAATCGAAAAAGTGATCGAAAAAGAAGGGCGATTCATCATTGGAGAATGGAGAAGGTCGGCCGGAGAAGGCCGCTATTAAATTTGTAGAACAGGAATGGCTGCCCGCAACAAAAGCCACGGCTTCGTAGTGACCGGGAACAAATTACGATGAATTTTTCAACTGAAAAACAATCGGGAGGATCGAACCGGCCGGGTCTTTTGGGGATATTTTTGGGCACCACATTACGGGCTTTAACGGCGTATTATTCGCAAGATGAATAGGCGCATTAAAGTTAAACAAGAAGTCGGAGACTTAGAATCGAATTCATTGGAAAATGGATTCGATATGACACGAAATTAACTGATGAAATTGATACCCCTATAAAATACGCAGCAGACGCCAGTGGAAGCGTATTGTCATGGAATCTAAACCCTCTATGGGGAGTTGAGTTGAAAGAGGCATCATTACTAGGTGAGTGACAGCAATGTTACCATTTATTGGGCCCTTAATTTAGCATATTAATCTATTTGGAGTATGGTATCGCTATTTATAAATCTTATAATTATAAAGTCTTGAAATTTCTCATTCTGTTCTCAGCGATTCAAATTCAATAACTTAAAACAATCAATGCAAGTGAATTTTAAATTATGATGAATTCAACATCCTTATTGAAAAATTTTCTCACATGTCGGTTCACTAATTACGAAATTTGTTCCCTGGAAATTTGTTTTTTATCTAACACAAATAAATTCAACTCAAAATTAACAGGGCACCATTGCAGCTAGGCGCAGCAATTGCAGCAAATCTCTTCTGTATGGTGACATGAAAAATATTCAGGATTTTCAACACGCGTTTTTAGCTAAGGCTTACAAATAAGATAGGGCAAAAAATACTCGTTAGTTGTGCGTTGACGCGCCGAGCACCGACAGTGAGCGCGTGATAAATGCCTGCAGTGCACAATTTATGCATAAATACATATTTTAGTTATTTGAAATGCTGAGTTTAATTTCATACCAATATTTCATTCTAATCGCATAAAATCTAAGGAAATTCTCTATTAAAGATCAGAAAACGACATTCTGCATGGCCTCTCAAACAAATGAGAATTTAGAAGCGGAATAGTTCAAGAGAATGGTTTGTGCTAAGTTCCAAAGAGCCATAATTCAGAACGCACTCATCCATCTCAAGCAAGATCTCACCTTTGACAATTTGTGCTTAAGGCTTCTAAGAAATCTCAACCAACGTTCCTTTCGAAAGAAATTCAAACGTCAAAACATCGCAGCGACATGATTGATGGTCGTAGAATTACCCTCCTGATAAAAGACGTTCTCGTAAAGATGCTACTCTGAAAATGCCGAAGGTCGACTTTAGCACAAACGTGCATTCGAATTAAAAAATGTGAGGCAAAAAACTAGCAAAGAACACGTGGCTGAGGGCAGTTTTATGTGACGACCAACCAGTTCGTCTAGTCTTCCAGAACAAAGAAATTCATGTTTAAAATTAGCCGACGCACATTGGCCAGCGATGATTGACGTGTTAAAGGGAGTTCTTCTGACTAACATTTTGCCCATGAATAATTCTTTTTTTTAAACACGGGGCGAGCAGCCGTTAATTAAGCGACTGAGCGAGCCTGCCCTCAAGTTTGGCAGAGGCGCAGTGCAGGCCGTGAACTACACCCTGCTCAGCCAATTTAGTAATAAGAGTTAGGGCGAGTCCGGTGATGAAGAGGGCGGATCAGATGCAATTTAAAGTCCGAACTTCAGCGGACAGAAATCATTACAAATGAGGCTGATTTCTCTCAGCCTACTGTTTGATCTGGTCATTGTTCGCAGATATTCTGATGTGGAATAAGTTCCTGAGGCTCGGGTTCTTTCTACAAGAAATTTGGACGATCATTTATCCATCAGGAGCTTATAAAAGCACCAAAGTATTCATTTGAATGCAAAAGAAAATAAATAAATTTATAGCAAGTGCACACTGGCGTTTAGACATGCGGTAGTATAAATTAATGAGGACCGGAGAAAAGAGGGTCTCAGTGTTAGAGGGACAGCGCAAGTCTACGAAATCCCAGAGGCGATGTAGAGATGACGGCATGAAAAACAATAATGCGCTCACACCTTAACAAAATTAAAAACTCTATCACCATTTACTTTCAAATGGTATCAATAGATTAGAGTTCTCAAAACTTGAAAAGCAATCGAGCTTATCCATAATCTGAACCGTCAAAGCTTAAATTGCTTTAAATGGGATGCCTAATTTTTCAGTCGGTGCCCAGCCCTTTAGCTATAGATAGATTTATTTAGTTAGGCCAATTAATAGCAGCTTTGAAAGTTATCACACTGATAAGTACACTACATTCACATGAGGGGCACATTCACGCAGCTTAGTACGTTTAATGATTACTCAGTCTAACTTTTTCGCTGCCTGCATGCACATTTTTCGTTGCCTCAGGCGGCGAAAAACATGCATGCAGGCGGCGAAATTAAATGGGATTATCGGCGATGAAATGGGAGTGATTTTAGCGATTCAATCTTTTAAATTATAAGACAGGATAAAAGGATAAGGATAAGATATGCAGCGAAAAACATGCATGCAGGCGGCGAAGAAGTTAGACTCGGTATTTGCGATGAACTGGTTTTTGACGCACGCGATGAATGTTTCAGCGGGAAATGACCAATTTCATAATGTATTGGAACCAGCAATAAGTAAAACATTTCAAACCAACAAAATTTTCAAGAAAGTTCACACATTATCAGCGTAGCATCGAGCAACCATTCAAATCGCTTCGATGACCGACGAAGGACGCGTAGCAATCATGCGAGACGAGGCTGTGACATTGTTAGCAGATATTCTGTGCTGCATAAGGCCGTGAGACTCTGGTTCTCTCTACAAGATATTTGGACGATCATTTATCCATCAGGATTTTATAAACGCATCAAAGTATTCCTTTGAACGCATAAGAAAATAAATGAATGTATAATGCTGGCCGCTAGTGCGGCCAAGATAGCCGGGGCAGCGGCGATGTCGGTTGCCGATCATGAGATTGAGGAAAAAACCTCCGCCAAATATGTGTCTAGATAACGAACAAAGTTTTTGTGTATGTCTTATGAGTGGACGAGCGGAGCTTTGAAGTACGATGACATTTTGTGTTTAATTAGGCAGGAGCTGGCGATGCCGCACGACAATGCGGTTCTGCGATCCTCATAGACTGCCTCGGCTGTTTTATGCACGCTTCAACGACTTGAATTAGCGACTCCAGTCAAGATAGTTCGCGAACAAGGTTTGAAGAAAATGTAGGCCTTTGTTTTCCTTGACAGAGTAGATAGGAAAAAGACACTGGATATAATTTTTAGATAAACGGCTGTAAATCTAGAAAGTGCGAAAGAATGCATTTGAAAGCCTTGGGATTTAGTAGTATTTTTAAAATACTCACTCCTCTATCAATCAAAAGAATAAAATGTTGTATCCTAAATTTAAAACGTGAATTGCTTCAAAATCCAGACAATGACACTCAAAAGTATTTAACACTAGCAAATCATTACATTCTCAAAAGCTGTAATATATTTTAGCTAACGTACGATGAAATAATACGATTTACTTAGACAACAATATTTAGCAGCATGTTGAAAATAGTAGCCCACTACATCAACAAACATTCATTTCTCCCTACATATCTTTATTGAATGCTTTCAATGCATCATACATAAATTGAATAATAAGTTTCAAAATAAAAATGATAGCAAAGACAGCCGATTTAAAAATCATTTTAATTAGTGAACGTTTCGGCTTCAAGCTCAAGCCATTATCAACACCTGTAAAA
>JACJUY010001530.1:0-30656 GCA_014220935.1 Platorchestia sp. MABIK | reverse complement strand
TGATAATGGCTTGAGCTTGTAGCCGAAACGTTCACTAATTAAAATGATTTTTAAATCGGCTGTCTTTGCTCTCATTTTTATTTTGAAACTTGCACGAGTGCTCCAACCTAACTGAATAATAAGTTTTCTCGGAAGCTTTCCCATAATCCTGCCTGTAACTTCCGGTAATCATCTGGGAACAACTTTCAATGTTAATTTTGTTGCTACGGAGCTTCAAACTGGAACATGACGGATTTGACGTCTTCGAGTCTTCGTGCTTTCTTGTGTTCTCGCCTTCGACCTTTCGTACCTTCGTACTTTCACTTGAAGTCTGTGACTAGGTGGGGTCGGCTTCAATTGCCTGGCTTGGCTCAGTCTCTCAGGCTATAAATTTTTATTTATTACCGTGACATTTACCGTCGCATAAATTGTTAATGAAATACCTTCACTAGTTTGATTGTGGTGCTCGTCTGCGTTAGTTTTAGTGTCAAATTCGTAGCGTGTTTCCTCATTTTCTTAGTAAAAGTTTTCGTTTGCATTAATTAACTTCATAAAGATTGTGATATTTTTATTATCCAGCATTGTAGCGGAGTGACTCGTCCTCTTGAACCCTCACATTGAATTTTGTTTTCATAATGATCGAAAACGAATTTATTTTAAATTCCTTCTTTTTATATATTATTATCAACGTCAAAACTATTTTTTTCGTAGTACCTCGAGTTAAAAACAATAAACAGAATTTTTAAATTTTAAGATTTACTAGTGCCATGGAGACTTTTATGCGTCGCTGTACGGAACAAATCCAACTTTTCAGACCATGAATGCTCATACAACAGATATTTTGCAATAATTTTCACTCCAGAGCAAGTTTTATGGCAAACACTTCTTGAAAAAAGTTAAAAGTTAAGAAAATGCTAAATTACTTGATTAAAATTTGCTTGGTTCATTCTAAGAAAAAAAATATTCATTTATACACTTTTCAAGAAGTTGCGAGCGGTCATGCAGGTAGAGGAAAGGTAAGCACCTGGGATTGGGCAGTTTTATGAGAAGAAAATTTTTTTCCATCACCCTGCTTTTAGGCTGATCTCTTCGTAGCTCCTTTCAAAGAATCCCCTAAGCGCGTATAGAAAATTGCTCACTCACAAAGCACTCGTGTATTTTCAGGCCTAATTAGGAAAATCGCTAAATTCCAAGCATTTTTATGCATTTTACATATAATATTTATTTAACAATAGTAGAAATAAAATTTATTTATATAAAATTTACACTATAAAATGTTTTCCTAGAAAACGTTCACTTACTATCCATAATGTTGTATTCCGTGTAGTACTTCTATGAGATCCATTCACTAATTCAAACCGAAGAAGTTGTTGTTAATAGAAAAAATCCGTGAACCAATCAATAGACAATAAGAAACAGAGCTGCTGATATTGTCTGGCAAGCCTGTGATTGTTTCAGAGCTCAGGCCAACTAACACTGAAATTTGTTCGGATAGTTGGTGTGACGAGACGTTACTCTTCCGTCGTCATGACTTGAGAAGCGTACAGCTGAAGTGTGCAGCAATCGACAACCACACTTTGGTATGAGGGATGGTAACTGTAGAAGCTGGGGTTAGTTAGCTGGAGAATATACACTTGACAGTGGGAACAAAGGGCTGGAACCTAATAATAGAGTCTGCTCGTCTTAGCCGTGTGTGTAGCGGACCTGACTCCGTGCGGGGAGACCCGGGTTCGAGTCTCGGCGCTGTTGGCGATTTTCTCTGTTGGGTATAGGAGAAAAATTCTAAGCACAATACCCCACTCTACCCAGGTGTCTGAAATGGGTACCGGTCTTCGACCGGGGGAAAGCGTCATGGCGTCCTGGTGTTAGTTATAAGGCATTTGAAAAACCAATGTAAAAAGGTGATATGCATCATGCTTCAATTGGAAATAAAGCATCCGTAGATGCCGATGTTTGTTTGTTTGGGCTGGGCTGGGCTGAAATCTAGGCTGCTGCCCAGTTTTTTGGACCATGTGAAAGATTCATTAGAGTCAGCTTTGCAGAGGGAAAAGTTCGTGCTTTCCACCCTATATTCCATTGACTATAGATTCAACTAGAAATCTCTAAGAAATCTATTGCTTTCAAAAATTCAATGTTCATTGAAATATCTTTCTAAATGGAATGAAGAGCTTCAGAAGAAGCCTGAAAAAATGAACCAAATCAAAAGCTAAACGAAATCGTAGGAGCTTGTGAAGTTGTTGTGAAGTTGTTCAATACTTCGAAAATCGAACCAAAATAGCTCATAGCAAAACAGCAAAAAGTTCGAACTGAAGGCTCAGCATTTGGATTAATGTTAAGATAGGCATTTGCAACGTCGTTAGCGTGAAAATAACATAAACCTTCATTTTTACGTTGGTTCTTCTTTTCATCGTACGCATAAGATTCCCTTAGAATAAATCTATTGGAAATATATTGTTAAGAAAGAGCGGAGGCACTAGGGGAGACTCTAGGATGCCGCCATGACCGTCGCTCGTGAGGCGTGTGGGGCGGCCGGGATGGATGGCCAGCACGATAAGGCCCCACGAGGCTCGGTGCCTCATGATGAGCGGCATGCATCACATCACAGCATAACGTGCCCACCCAAGTGAGCAAGTCGCAGGCGATCAAATTAATGCAGTGCGAGAGGCGGGCATTTGGTCAACGTTATCGCCGTAATTAGTCAATCATTTTCAGTGCCAGAAATGGTCACTAGATAACGCGAAGAATGATGTGGTAATACAGATAGTCGTCTGTGTCTAAGGACTCAGAAATCGAGCAAGCTAAGGAGTGATAACAACTGTGAGTTTCAGCCGTAGAGAGCGATGCTGACGAAATTAGCACATATCGATGAAAATTTAAGGTTCGACTTGAGACTCGTGAAATGCAAACTTTAATTGTTTTACATATTTTTCCTAAAAACTTTCTACAAATCTAGGCTTGTTGCTTTGGCTTGAAATCGAGCCGAGCCTTCGAGTAAAGAATCGGGTATTTGAGTTATTGTTTCCAAAGGAGCGCTAATACAGTATTTTGCCTTCTACTTAATCGACTCTAAGTATGGACAAAAATTACACCTTTAGATATGTAGCCAGATGTTCTTACGAAAGTAAATTTTGCGCTTAAGTAAGACTCCTAAATAAGAAATCGTTGCATTTGTTTTCATTCAGCTAAATTATTCTGATGAATGTAGAGCCACATTTTATACCTAATAAAGAGTTGAAAAACAATTTTAAACAGCACTAACTAAAGTCTCGAAATTTATTTTTTTCAAATTTATTCTTAAGGTAGTACCAATCGTTCATATTCTGAAAAGTAATTAGAAGGAATAAGTGAAATGTACTAACGTTATAACTCATTGAACTACAGCCCTCTTAAAGCAACACAGCTCGTCTCTTATGCTACTAGGCCATTTTATTCACATCAACCGCCACAGATCACCACTGAGTCCACCGATGCGAGATTACTGTTGAGTCTAGTTCAAGTTCGAATTTTAAGAGCATCAGATGCTGTGTTGTCTGCACTGGAACCCAGCAGTGAGGCAGCAACCCAGCAGTGAGGTAGCAGCCCAGCAGCGAGGCAGCAACCCAGCAGCGAGGCAGCAACCCAGTAGTGCGGCAGCAACCCAGCAGTGAGGTAGCAGCCCAGCAGCGAGGCAGCAGCCCAGCAGCGAGGCAGCAACCCAGCAGTGCGGCAGCAACCCAGCAGTAAGGCAGCAACCCAGCAGCGAGGCAGCAACCCAGCAGCGAGGCAGCAACCCATCAGTGAGGCAGTAACCCATCAGTGAGGCAGCAACCCAGCAGTTAGGCAGCAACCCAGCAGTGAGGCAGCAACCCAGCAGTGAGGCAGCAACCCAGCAGTGAGGCTGTGCCCACCTAGCGCTTGCTGGACTGTCTGTAGCGACGCCTCCTTCGCTGCAGCAGGGGCCGCAGCACTGCAGCACGGAGGCTGGAACTGCAGTACGTTGCTGCCCAACCAACCTTGCTTCGACTTTAAAACAGTCTCCTGCTCCACATTTCAAGTGAAGGCTCTGGGCACGCAATGAGAACTAGCAAATCATATTTATCAGGTATTTGGTCAGATTACTCCCTGAGTAAACACGGACGAACATAGAATAGCGTATCACCGACATTGAAATATTTTAAACTACCATAGAAAAAAGATTTTACCAAGATTTTCTGAAGCTGATGAAGTAGTGTAGATATTTACTCCCACCCAATTTACTGGACTTGTCTTCAGTAAATCTACACCTTTACACATGTCTTTAGTAACGCGCTGAGCGCGTGGGCAGAGCAGACACCAGCATGACCACGTCCCGTGACGTCATGCCATGAGGGGACCACAGGCAATTACATGCTATGAAGCTGCGAATTCTTCAAGTGTGCTCTAATTTTATCATGGACTTGTTGACCACTATTTGGATGTTGTCGTTCGTTATTGATACTAGATTGTTTGATCTCATGAGTTAGAATGATTTCATAGCAATATTATACTTTGAAGGCATGATTGCATATTAAGGAGACGGAATGGCAGAGTAGACTACGCGCTATATAAATTAATTAAAAACTTTACTATGACATATGAGAGCTAAACGCTTCGGATCGCATGCACTTCGCCCACCTGGACACTCACAAGTCTCATCCGGCTCACGATCGCAGCGGCTTGTGCGGAATTTAGGTAGCATCTTCAGTGGTCAAGCGTTTTTCAACATTGTGGAGCAGAAAGTGGTAGGAAAAGTCTAGTTATAATTAACATTAGTAGAATGAGAATGGAGAAAAAGGGAATACACGGTTTTTCGAATCATCTAAAATATTATGGTAAAGACATTAGAGAACGAGAAATGAAGGCAAAATGTTTTTAGGAACTAATAGTGTATGAATGTCAAGTCCCCGACCTGTGGTGAGGAGGACCGAGTCCATTACTATAAAAGACATGACCGATGTGGGCTCTCCGCAAAATTAACGAAGAGAACTTCATTTTTCACATTAACAAAATGAAGAATGAAGTCCCTCCGCGCAAATTTCCAGTACTCTTGATTTTCTCTGAAATATATCTCAAACACCGCAGATTTTCCTGCGACTTGAACGACCTCCTCAGTTCACGCAATGGTTATAAGCACGCAAATTATTCACTCCTGCAGCCTCCGTTGCTGGTGGACCTGACGCTCACATGACCTGGAGGAGGTGCGCAGGCTTCAGGTCAGTTCTATAGCGGATATTTCGTGCTGCGGTGAGTTCTCATACTTTTATTTTGCTACAGAATTCATTTAACAATCATTTCAAAAGAATATCATTGATTCAAAGCGATCCTTAATAGAGAGATTTATTGAGAGCCACTCATAGCATGTAGAATACTCTTTATGTGCGTTCACTCAAGTGTTGCAACTTTACTGCTGATGCCAGCACCATTTCACTTTGGGATGACACACCACTTTAGACCTTTTACGTGCAGCACACTAAGCACTCGAGTGCTTGGCGGGCAGAGCACTATATACAGTATATATCTACACACATAAGTGCCTCAGAACATTAGGTTATGTCGACACTTCCACGAAACGGAGGCGACATAAAGTATCTTAATGGTGCAATTTCTAAAAGAAACGGTCCAGCGACAGCGGAATTTATGGTCATTATTTGGAAAGAGCGTGTCAGGCTCTGCTAGAACTGCCCTCGTTTGTATCCCTCGGCGTCACCCCCACGTGCCGCGTCCCAGCTCAGGCTGTCATTTGGCGAGCTCGCCCGACACGAAAATTTATTACTCAGGTAATTCACTATTTCTTTGTGATTTGATGCGCAAGGCAGATGAATTCACACGTTAGGAAAGTCTACATTACCAAACGGAGTGCGATGCATGGCTGTATTACATTTGTATGTTGCTACATCTGAGAATGAATAGAGTATTTTTCACCTTGTTATAATTGTAATTCAGTAAAATGAAAGTAGTGAGTGATATTTTTTCTTGTATTTCTTCGTAGGTGTCGAAGCTGGCACGTCGCAGAAACTCGCACTGGAGTTCGACACTGCAGCACTCAAAAAGCCTAATATCAGATATACTGATGAGTTTTATCAGGTGTCATCGGAAACATTGTAATGTAATTTACCTATTATCTCAAGAATGAAAGAACAGAGAAGCTCCTCATACTCTAACAAGCCCACCAATTTCATGCAGTAATACAAGTAAATAGTAAAAGATATAGGAGGAAAATATCACGGTGCATTATTGACGCCAACGTTAGCTTTTTTCCAGCTAGTCCTGCTTCCCAATCTTTATCAAGGTAACAGCTTTTTGACGGCGCAGAAGCTTTCGTATTCATTCGAAACTGCTTCAAATGAAAATTCTCTTACAGTAATTGCTGACGTAGGCAAACTTGATGCGAAATAAGTTGAAGAAACAAAGCACAGGCTCAACTTTGCTCTGTAATTCGAAGCCTCGGCTGAAAAAGGGCACATTTGAATACCAAAATTTGGACCTTGTCATGAATCGTCGAGACATGGAGAGACTATTTTACATACTTTCAGTAATGTCAGTATTCTTATCAACTGAGATAAGATTTAATTAAACGGCGACGTCTCTATGGTTTTACTGGAGACATCAAGATAAATTTTGCATCCTCTTGCTCATTTTCATTGAACGTGGGCGTGAAGAAAAATCCTTTATTGATTCTTTGAGGCTCTTGCTCTGACCTTATTACCTATTGTAAGAAGGAATCTCGAAATTTTATCCCCGCGTCGTTTGAACAAGGCAGCAAACCCGTCATGAATGTTCGAGTTTTAAACTTCCATACAAATATTGATGACTCATGTGGGGCTTTATTGATTCATAGAGTGCTCAAAAGAATCTGTACCAGAGCTTTTAGCCAATATAAAACGCATAAATCAAGTTAAGTATACCTAGTCTAAACAAATGCTTAATTTATAAGCAAGAAATGTCCCACTGGCATGGGAAATTTTCGCAGATTTCTTTTTGTGGTGACAATACCCAAAAATTAACGAAAAGATTCGTTGTGCAGAGTTATTTTTACGCAGAGGAAAGAACTAGAGATCCGTTATTGCCTAAAATTCGACGGAGGTGACGGGAAGTTCAGTCATTCACTCGAACGAATGAGATGCATACTCAAACTTAATTAATTTAAATCACATTCACCCAATAGTCAATCACTTTAAAAATTGTATGAGCTCAGCTACTGGAGCCCATACAGAAGTTATTGAAAGCACGTGGTTATATTTCAAAATAAGTAATATAGAAAAATGAAAAGTGTCAATGCAAGGACCATCCATCACATCTGGATTATTCCTGTTGGCAGAAAATGAGGTAGTAGGCTTATGATGTTTTTCTTTGTTTTCCGTCTAAAATTGTTATAGTTCATCGACAAAGATTTAATTTCTTGCAACGTTTGATTTATTTTAAATTTCTATCCTCTATTTCAAAATTTTGCGCTTGCCAAGCAAAGAATTATCTTCTTTTCGAGATCACAGTTATCAAGTGAGATTGCAAACCAAAGAAGGACTGATTCTCTCTCTCTCTCTACTGCTGAATATTGCGGCGCATACCGCAGCTACGTAGTGTCGAGAACCGAAATCACCATTTGCATGCAGATGTGCGAGGCTTTCAATTCAAAATCAAAATCAAGAATAATGGCATCATACTGTTCTGGCTCAAAGCAGTGACTTAAACTGCGCAGATAGTGTACGGCTTAAACTTGCGACTTAACTAAATTTGACTATGTACGACTTGTTTGACTTAAACTGCGTAGATTGTGGATTGTGTACGAAGACTACCTTCGCGTTTGACTTAAACTGCATAAATTGTATATTGTGTACGAAGATTACCAAGTTGACAAACAAATGAGGTGTCAAATTTCGGTGCATTGGTGTAGTGTATTTAAGTGCGCGTACTAGGTCCAATCCAGCGAAGGAGACACCAACGCACTCTCATCGTCGTTCTCTCGCTGATCGTCTCATCTCACTAGGTTGACAGTCTTTAGGCTTGCCAGCTTAGTTTTTAACTACGAAAAATTCAAATTTTTGAACTTACCCTCACGACCAAGTGACGTGAACAAGAGTAGATCCTGTCACAATATCGCCCGGGGTCACAGGGGCCGCCGCTGCGGATGCAGACCGTATAATTAGGTCCAAGGGACGGCCAATCGATACGCGACGCCTTCGAATGTCTCCCAAAGACGAGCGCATATTTCTGGTAGACGACTCGGGGTGTTCGGTAGATGAGAGAATATATTTGGTAGACGACGACGCCAGACGCGTTCGATGGCGGGGAAATTTTAACTATAGGAGGGAGATCCGGGGCAAACGTGGAATCCTGTTTCTACTATAGATGATATTACAGATAGTCAAAATTTTGCCAAAATGATAATTGAAAAATTATTCTGAAAGGAAAATCTGAGTTGATAAGCTAAGTTTTTGGAACGGCTTTAAATTGTTCCGAATTTTTATTTGGTTATGCCTAATATGAGAGGTAAAATACATACATCAAAAAACTCAAATTCCCTGTAAAAGGTTCGTTTTGCTCCCTTCCTACTCACCTGAATAAAAGCACTTGCAACTTGAGGTAATTTAAGAGAACTGTTTAAAAATGAACTTCGAATTATGCCCTCAAAAAGCCCCACCCACATTTCAATTCTAGAAATACAATAACTATAGATCTGCTCATTTCATTTTCAATTAACAGTTGTGGTGCACACTGTGCATCAGAATATTCTGATGAGATAACAAGAGCCCTCATTTCCGTGACTGTGTCGTCATGAGCAAACTTTTATCAGTCTTCAACTTCTCATTTTGGCGTTCGTTATCGTGCGAAGAATAGCTAACTTTTCGTGCGTAAGAAAAAAAAACAATCCGATTACACTGGATCTCTTTACTTAGTAACTTTCTGCTGACGAGTAAGAAGCTAATTAAATAAAATGATTTGATGAAGATTACCTCCTTCTGATTTCAATCAGTGAAGATTTTCGAGCATTTGCTAGTCGAAGACTTTTTTACACACACGCTTTTGAAGTAGTATGTGTCCTTATTTTCCATACCTTTCTCTCAAGTTATTTATATTCAACAACCATTAGAAGTTAGCGATTAAAATAAAACGGGTATTTTTTCCCGAAATCTTTGTTTCTGTCTGAAAACCATAATACAACTGAACTCAATGTGGATTTTCTTTCTGATAATGAAATTATCAAGACCCAGGAAAACAAAGACACACGTAAACATTTTTTCAAGTATTCACGATGCTACTTTATTTACATTTTTAAAACTACAGAAGATGCTCACTCTCAAATTTCTAGTTTTTACAACCGGGGTAAATCTAGGACACCATTTAAAAGGTTTAAAGTTTCAAATTTCATAGGAAATCCTAAGTGTCGCCAAGTTCTCACAAATCTTGGCAATCCTCGAGACTGAGATCACTAAGATCGAGACGAAGTTCCTAACAAAATTACCCGCTCAAGTGGAAGCCCTCAAGGAGACGCTACGGGCCAAGTTTTCAGCTTTGACCTCACTATTGATGACCCAACACGTGAACCGCTCTATAACAACTTCCTTAACTACACCGTGCCAACTTGAGACGAGTGATTCACAAACTTGGGGATGTAATCAATAGTGTTCAGTTGTGCGATATCACAAGAGCGCCGTCCAATTTGGGCTGTGTGAATCAGGCGTTTTTTCATACCGACTTGTTTGGATGGGGGATAGATAACGATTCGTTGTTGACAAATAATTTTTTTAACAAATGTTCTACGTATATAATGGACAACTAACTTGATATCTCCAGAAAATGGTATAACAAGATAATTCATGCAAAGAAAAAATAAAATACAAGCACTGTCTTTTAGGTGTCATCGTTTTTAGTCGTAAACGATAATTCCATGTAGATTTTTTTGATAATTTCAAAACAGTTTTCGCTTTTAACACAAGTTTCACAGTGTTACACATCCAGTGACCTCATGGTAGCTTTGGACTACATTGAATGTCTAGATTGTTGGAAAGCAGTTGTGCGTTTAAAATCATTCAAGTTCAAAGTCAGCGTAGAAAAAATATGAATTTATTGAAAAAATAAAAATTAAATGCCCTCAGAAGTCATTAAGTTTAAGCTTTACGTTTTACCCTCAAATCAGACAGCTAACCTTCAAAATTTACCCAATCGTTTCCTCAAAATTTTGGCTATTGCTTTGCAGTGTTACGCTTCATCTAATTCTAGATAACTAGTGAAACATCATTTTGCAATAAATTTTGCATACAAAATGCTACAATATTACTTGTAAACAAAACCTTTAGTAATGTATCCATGCCGAGGAATGCTTCACGGACAGCTATCAAAGAACGAAAATTTCGTATACCAACGTAACCATTTTTACAGGCCCGATGCTCTAAGCAAATAGACCAATTACAGATACAAAAACTGACGAAAAATTGACACCTTCAAAGGCCGACACTACAAGCAGTGAATGAGGCATTTCAAGGAGCGATGTAGCGCAGTGAAGTTGAACAATTTGAACACAAGTTGAGTCATCAAATGCGCCATTAAGTGACCATCCTTCCTAAAAACGAGGTCATTCCCTTGACAAACATGATCATCTCTCGTGATGATCGTAACTTACGATCTCTTGATTACGAGGCGAGCGGCGGCCGTCATCTCCTCGAGGGACCCCCTCACGAAGGGGTGGAGAGACACTCCGGCAGAGATGGGCGCCTCGAAGCCCACCAACTCTATGCAATTCCGTGTGATGAGGGCAGAAGAGGCAGCAGATGATGGTATAGTAAGCAGACGTGTGAGCAAGGGGTAACCATGATACCTAAATTATTGAAGAGGGAAATTACGGAAAGGCGAGGACTTCCGATTGAGCTGGCACAATGGCGGCTTGGAAAACAATTTTTAAGAAAGCACCTAAGCCGCTCTAGCTATCAAATACGAGTTTCATCTCGTAGCGACATTTGGCTGACCCATCTCACGATGTAAATGGGAATTTAACGATAATTGATCTCTATCAAAATGATTGCCAAGCACAAATGTTGCTTAATTTTGATAATACTGAAACAAGATAGACCAAGGTTTTATCGCTTGCGTGTGCTGGAGAGGAATTTATTTACTCTGCATTATTGAAACTCAGGGGTCGGCAAATTTTTTTACCCGTCGACCCTTTCATAGGATATTTGTATTTACATCGACCCCCTCCATGCACACACACACACAAGCATGTTAAAAAAAAATTAAACCATTATTAACATTTTTGATGACCAAAAATAAAGAAAAATATTATAAAACGTCGACCCCCAGGGGTCGATATCAACCACTTTGCCGACCTCTGTTGTAACTATCCGAACGCCTCCGTGAGCTGCCGAGCTGAGGAGGATTGTCTCGTGCCACCTAGCTCAGCGCCAACAACAATATTATTGTTGGTGCAATAAGAAATAATAAAATAATATAACAGCTCTGCAACACGTCACAATAATATTATTATTCCTCAGAGGCAGGCATTTACAGGACCACTAGTGATGTCAGCGAGCAGGTACTCCTCCTGCATATGGTCAAGGCATTCAAACGCCTGAGAGAGTTATGGAGCAAAAGGAGAAAAATTTGAACATGACGCCTATCGGGATACTGTCAGAGGATCTTGATAATGCGGGAGAAGCAGATATTCGCACGCACTCTCAGAGCGTGAAGGTAGCGTTTTCTGGATATAAGGCTTGAAAAACAAAATGTCGAATTCTATTACTTTAGGATTTTATTTTCAATGTTTGATTCATTGCTCTATGATATATTGCATGAGCAGCGAGTTACTGGTCAATGGGTTCTTTGGTCAAATGTAGCAGGCGTAGGTAAGGGGCGAGATTGGTTTTACTACGTTAATTAGACAGACATAATTATTACTCTCAAGGTGACGGACTTTGATTTAATGCTTTCGGTATATTAAATCCCTGTAAACGGTTGAGTAATGATAGTTTCTGAATTTTTCTCTGCTTCGCTGTACTGGACACTACTGAAGTTGTATTTTTCGATAACTAAGGAAGCGCTGGACGCTCACGACATGAGGGTGTGTAACAAAAAAATGGAGAACTTCCCCAGAAACGCAGTACGTGCACACATCACAACTTAGTTCACAAATTTTGGGGCATTTTAAAATTTCCCTGTTCAATTTTAACGAGAGTTGTAAAGCTAGCCATTTGTGTGGCATGCAGGAATCTTGAAATGGGGTACGTAATTTCCAGAACATTGAATAACTCCAGAATGCTCGAAATTTTTCAGCTGTTTTTTGCTCCTTCTACTGTTTTGCTTTGAGGTTTCGCTTTAATTAATGCCTCGTTTTACAATTTTTAAGAACAGGAACTCCTTCATAGTAAACAAAGAAGCAATGAGGCATTGATCCAAGTGCCATCTAAATTTAGTAAATAATCTGCACATGATGCTCTAGTTCTCAAGCTTCAATAATAAATTTTAATTAAGATGTTCGAATAACGGTTGTTCTTTTTCAAATCAAACGGTAAGAAAATATTCAAGCTCGAAATATTTGCTGTATTAATGTGACGCAAGATGCAGAAGCCAAATTATGGCACAGGGCTGGAAATGAGCGATATGTTCAGTAATTCGTGTAGTGCCGAAGATGTGCATTGAAATATCAGTGCTGCACCGATTCCCCGACGCCGATGTATTACAACTTCCTTTAATGTAAAAGTCGCGCAATTAAAAGCCTACGCAAAATTGACATCCAACTAATTTTGCCAAGTTAAGCTTGACGTCGGCCACAACTTGCGAGGCTACAGCGGGAGAGGAACGGGTTCCTGGCAAAGATAAAGAAATTCTTCAGCTTCTCGGCGCACGTGGAAAACTTCTGGTAGCTGAGGGTATGGAGCACTTCTCGTGCTGGCTTAAATTCCTCGCTACTGAAGCACTTAAGGGCGCGAGGCGAAAAAAAGATAGATGAATGGCGCTTGTTATCTTCGCCCACAGACGCTTACTCCTTAAAATAGGTCCTGGCACCAACACTATTAAGTTCCTATAAAATGATGAGAAGGTTAGTGGAGCGTAACGGTCTTTAGTCACGTTGTTTGTTAAATTTGTCGTTGATGAGAAAAAGATAGATTGATGCTACCAGAACCCGAATTTATCAAAGAGCAAAAGTCGTTTGTTGTAAATATTTACGTTAAACAAATTACAATAATTCTAGCTCTAAAAAGATTGTTAGAATATTAAAAAGGAATTTGATTACACAGTTGACAGAGAAAGCCGTCAAAACGATAATTCACGGGTATTCTTTAAAAAATTAGGCCTCACCTAATTCGTGTATCGGTTGCTCTCGCTACCTTTAAAATTCACAGTACAATACACGATCAAGCACCTCTATAGTTTCAGTTGCTCTTGGCAAAAAGTTATTCAGTTGTTCCTCTAGTTAACAGCAATGTCCTGCTGACAGGACCGCTGTTCTGCCAGGTCTGAGCGAGAATGTTGACAAGCTACGTACAACCTTTCTCCTATCTGAGCATGTCGCGACAGTGACAAAGTTCTGTACTGAACTCAATAAACAAAATAATTAGATTTTTTACAGTCTACTTCTCTGCGCAAGAACCAAAAAAAACAATGTCAGAAAAACTAATCAAACATTCAGTCTCTGGCACGCTGATGGCTCGCGAAAAAAGCAGCAATGACGGCAATAAATCAGTGACCAGCAGAAGATAAGCTAAGTTGCCTCAACTTAAGACAACCAATCCATTTGGAGGTAATGCAGGCAATGCAAGCCATGGACATCATGCTAATGGCAATGATAATCAAACATTGCCACGCTACTGATACCGCATCACCAACCATCGCCGATTTGCCTAGTGATTCTCAATTGTGTTGATAAAACTAGGATTGAATTAGCTTCCGAAGGATGAGAGTGGTGCTAGGGAACAAGGCTTGTGTTCAATGATTTTCATTTGCATGGCCGACAAAGCAGCATCTCACGTAAATACATCGATTGACAACTCGTGTTTAAGCAAGTATACATTTACCAATAATTTGAAGAGTTTTTCTTGCAGATAGCTATATAGATATGCTAAAAGTATTTCCCCTAATGTGAATGGAATATTTCGGTTTTGGTGTAATCTTATTAGTGCTTTGTGTTCCCATAATTCTCCACACTACCTCAGTAATTCAATGTAGCTGCGTGTTTCTTGCTTTGGAACTCGCGCCTGGATCTGCGCCTCTCGCTCTAAACCCGAACCTAGGCTTCATGACCCACGCCTAGGCCTCCAAACCCGCACTTAGGCTTCATGACCCACGCCTAGGCCTCCAAATCCGCACCTAGGCTTCATGACCCACGCCTAGGCCTCCAAACCCGCACCTAGGCTTCATGACCCACGCCTAGGCCTCCAAATCCGCACCTAGGCCTCGTAACCCTTGCTTCGACCACGGTTGGCAATCAGAGATGAGTTTTATTCCTTTCTCTTCGTAACCCAAATGATGATGCGAGTTTTCTTTGTGTTCATGTGAGAGAAACATCAATCGAGTACGTTGCTGTCGCATTCGCTCTATATTGACAGCCTAGTTTTTCGGCGCAACCTCTTATAGCACTATTTTAAGTTTTCTCCTCCATGTAATGGTTCTGTAGCATTTTGTCTCTTTAGCAGAGGGGTTTTTAAGCTGAGTCTGTGAAATTTTACGTTCATGTGAACGAGAAACCTGAACAACAATAGAGAATTAGACGCGAATCAAAAAATATCTGCTTTTCAGCAACTGATTAACACTTACAGGGCAAAATAAACAAGGGAATTTTTCCACATGCGACGCTATAGTGTCAGCTTAACTGCCCTTGCCTGCTTCTGCGACGAACTTCTCTCGTGATCGTCAATTCAGATGAGACTTTTTTACAACGCGAAACACACTAGAATAACTAGCGTAACCAAAATTATCAGAATTAGAGTCAAAACTGCCATAAGTGTTGGAAGAAATGTCCCGTGGGCAATCAAATAGGCCCCTTAAGATACAGTCGTATTGTGCGATGCACAGTACGGCGAATTGTGCAAAGGGCTTTTTCTCTAAATCGTAATATAGCTTTGCTTCTTTATCTCGTCGTTCAAATCTTTGTTTCATTCATTAAAATGATATAACTTATATGAAGAACTATCAAAGCTAAAAGTATGGGGCTAACACGCAATGTACATCTTTGTTTATATCTGTACAAGGTATACGCTGAATGTGAAGAAGTCCAATACTGTTTCAAGGAAATTGGCAAGCAGGGTGACTTAATTGAAAATTTTCGTTCAAATTCTGTTCCTGGCTCGCTCTCTAGAATCCCCTTACGTAATTACTCCAAGAGAGCGTGGTCACTTAAGTTTGAATTCAGACCTTCAAAAATCACAGAAAGACATCAAGACCTCGAGTACTCATTCGATTTAGATATGCCCTGTGTTGTTGATTGTCTCGACTTGTCCAAACACTTCGCCCGAATAGCCAGCAAGGCAGGCTGCACAGCAGTCCAAGACTCCACGTTGCTCCAGCGTTTAGACCTTCGAGAGGCCAGCGGCGAATAAAGCGAGTACGGGACGAGAGCGAGCAGCGTACCCATCCAGTACGCGCAGAGCGCAACTTCTGAGAAACATGACTCGCTCCTCTGGGCTGCGGACAGCAGGGGAAACAAAACAAGATTATCAGGGCTCCATTTGGACGCTGGTGTTGTGCCAAAAGCTGTGCTCAGCCAATACGTGTTGCAGGTAATACCCGAACTAAGCAGAGCTGTGTGTGTAGAACCTGGCCCCTCAGCTCATTTTCAAAACGGTTTAAACGCACCGAATGACATCAGACACTCATGGAAGCTCGAACTGTAGTTTCCCTCTGTCAATTTTTGTGCGTAGCTGTACTATAGGATAAATTTTGGCCCAAATGTGGCTATCAAATTTTGTTGCAGATGAAATATCCTGGAAAATTTACGATGCAAAATATGCTCGCTATGAGGTCTTTGAAAGTTCACGTTGTCCAACACAGCCACAAGTAGGGAACCATTACTCCGTAACATAGCACTGTAAAATGAATAGACCAAATACTAATTAACCTATAATATAAAACTTTTCTGAGTGACTAAATAAAATTTAAATTAAGTCCGGAGATCATTGATACATTTGTGTGATTAAAAGAGTCAATTTTCGAGAAAAAAAGTTTTAAACATCAGATGAGGAACCCCACGTTTGGTCAAAATAATAAGTCGCTTCATCCGAATCCACGGATAAGATTTTTAGGAGAATGGTCTCAGTGCTCGAAGGTGGGCAATTTATTCCTAAGCCACTGCAACAAAAACGCCTCTGAGGTCACTTCAATGGCTGCAGTCGCTTCTCTACGCGAGTTTCTTCCTGAAAAAGGAAATGATTACGGGAAAATATTCTTTGTACAAACTCAACAAGGCTACGACACCTGACTTTAAAATATTTCAGTTCACGTTGAGAATAAAATTTTTTGATATTAATTTCACGGAAGCGAAGCCTCACGCAGTAAACTCGCAAAACCGATGCCACATGTCAGCATCACCTGCACCAGCGCAAGCGCTTTCATCAGACAGCGTCACCTAATATTTACAAACATCAACAGGAGATCAAATGGAAATAGAAATCTCTCGTAGGCGGCCTGCAACACTTCAGCTAATGACTTTGATCGAGGACGTACCATCGGAAATTCACTCAAAATAAAGCCCCCATGAGGAGTTATTTCCCAATGTTTATCCCCACGGTCGTTAGTTTTGGTACGATTCTTGAACGTTTCATCAGAAGTCTGTAACCCATCGGCTTCTCATTATTTCAAAAGTGAAAAACTTCACGCGAGACTACACGCATGTTAAAATGATTTGAACTCAATCTCCAAAAAATTAGTTAGTGGCTCACATAGAAAAGAAAAAACCAAATGTGGCGTTTAATTGCTTGAGCTACAGCTCTTTGTCTGGCATAAAACTTTTTCATAAGTGATTTATCTGCATTTCCAAGAATTAATTTCGTAGCGATTATTGCAAATTTATACATCTGACATGTCACGCAATAACAAATCGTTACAGCAAGATCGCATGCATAAATTGCGACCCATGCGTACTTTGATGAACTTATTCTTTTGGCAATCTCCCCCGGAGTGCATGTCCCCGAGAACGGCATTACAGGGGTGGCGAACACGAGGCCCTGTCTTGCCAATTACGACCGACCGCACTGCGTGACATGCTCAAATCAATGGCCAATCTGTGCCTGTAACCATTACCATTACCGCAGCTGGATTTAACAGGTAACCAGTTTATTTATCACTTTATGGAAATATCAGCAAATGCTTATGGTTTCTTATGCAGGTAAAATAAAATTCAAACGAGTTGTTAAATGACATACGGACTTGTATATTCATAAACGTCATCAATCATATCGTTAAGCGGGTTGAAGTGTGTTTCCCCTCAGCGAAAAAATGCAGTATTGACGTGGAATATTTGTTTGGAACGAATCCAGCATGGCTCTCTAAGATCAGATCATCAGTACCACTTTATTTTCATGTGATAGTTAATGCCCCGATGTTCGTATGTGTTGAATCCCTTTGTTGAATCCCTTTATTGAAAAGAACCAGCTGCTTCATTTCAACGGTGATTTACTTGACCATAGTCTCTATTAGTTGTACATGTTTGTGTTTTTCTAATCGCATGGGGTACAGACTGGTAGAAAACGGGACGTCTGTTTGCTTTTGGAACAAAATTATGAGTCAGTAAGCATGGTGAATATTATTTTACATAACTTCAGTTAAATTAGATGAATGTAACCTAGGATTAAAGTCACTCGAGAAGGAGTTGCTTCATAGAGAATTCATTTAGGTTGCAAAAAGAATAAGTGTCCGCATAAATTTAATTTTAAAGGGCCATCAAACAATAACCTCGCAAGAGAGCAAAACCCGCGCAAGCCGTTCACGTTGAAGTTTTGCTGCGATAAGTGCGGCTCAGTCATGCACTGTATTACCCTCTTCCAGATCAGCAAGGTTCTGGATCACCCATTCAAAAGATCCATTTTTTCAGACGTACAAAGGGTTAGCTGCGTCACGGAGCGTTTCCGTAGAAACTAATACCAGGCAGGCATTGTCCGACCAAATTTATGGAAAACGAGAGCCTGGAAACAGCGGATTGAGGCCAACGTATTCCTGGAAGAGCTTTCCTCCCCTTGATTCCCCCCTGCGTTTTCAGCAAAAAGAAGCTCTAAAATCGTAACGAGGTGAACTTGGACGAATCATAGAACGGAACCTTCTTGAATAGAGCATGATTAATGAACTGTAATGGAATGCATCGTGAAATATTTTCAATGTACCCTCACTCGTGCCAAGAAATGACTTTACAAATGGATGTCACTTATAGCCATGTTGCGATGAATTTGCTTTCTCTGGGCATCCAAATGTAATAAATTGAAACCACTGCAATAATGTAGTCATTTCACTACATTAGGTGTGAAATAGTAAATAGATGTTCTTCAAGAACTATGATCCAATACATATCACACAGCGGCCCATATATTTTCATGTATGTTTTGCAGCTGAAGTTTACAGAGCATGATAAAGCACAATACTCTGAACCATCGCTTGCAAAGTTAGCTCAAATTTGATGCTGGATTATTCGCACATTACCGACAAATTTCGTGCAAATATTCTATAAAATTAATCGCAAATTGCCGTGACCCAAAGCAATCAGATTCATTGCAGGTTAGCGAAATCCGAGCCTTCCATACAAGCAAGTTGCGTGCAGCAGACTACTCTGAATCACGAATTATGGTTCAAGAACTGGTCGCCCTTAAACTCGAACCATCTGTACGAAACCGGACATTTTAGCAACGAAATGATTGTTCTTCGGTTGGAGAAATGAGCGCACGTACATGCGACATGCAGTGAAAAGAATTGCGTATACTACATGAAAACATTAACGCACATTTCGCAATTAGATATTACGCAGTCATCATTAAAAGCAATTTTTCTTGCATGTCCTGCGATGAAAAGTGGCAACATTTCACGTTTTTTTTGCGAGCGAAAGTCGTGCTGCTTCCCGAGCTCCCAAGGAACCTCGGCGTCGATATCATGGCCAGCAACTCTGGCGCGCTGGCAAGCGCTAGTTGAGGAACATAAAAACTTCTCCGCATTGCAGAGTTAAAGCTCATGTTGTTGACACAGGCACTGGGAATCCATTGACACTTATTCACGCCGAAGTGAGTATTCACTCATTAAAATCGATTTTAGTGCGTTTGTATGTCTTTCTATTTACGCGCTATCTGTGATTCAGACAAAAATCTTTTTTTCTCTCGCACCCCCTCGCCTGGGATAAATTTAGGGCCTTTGGTGCTTGCGTCACGACTGTTGGGCTGGCGATCTGCGACGCCATCAATAGAAACTAACTCGCACAGACTCGACGTCTCGTGCGTGACAAGGAGCTGTTGAGCACACGTAACTGTGGCAGGGGATGGGTTCAGCTTTGGCGAGTAAATAATGGATAAAGTGGAAAGGATACCAGCTAGTTTCAAATAACCCCGGAGAAAACAGTGAGGGGACATTATTTTATCAACATCAACGCGAAAGTAACGGTGAAATCAACATGGGTAATCAATACTCTAACTCAAACAGTCATATTGAGTTACAGCTAGTTAACACTGATAGCAAAGCTGTAAGTCACTTTCAGTTACAAAACTTCTGCCCTTGAGGTAACGATCAAAATTGGCCCCACCGCCAGTGCCGTAAGGCGGCGCTGCAGTGATCAGTCTTCGTTAGAGGGTGTCGGTGTAAGCGGGGCGTCGAGTGCAGCACTCTCTCAATATTCGGGCACCCTCTCTAGCCCCCTCATTCCAAATGAAGAAATAGACCGGCATTAAATCATTATTTTTATGCAGGAGATTGGTGGTGTTGATATCTCAGACGTTAAATGTTAGAGAATCGTTTCATGTTAGAAAATTGAGAATCGTTTTCGTGGCGCCAGCTGCGAGCCTTGAGCCCTGTGTTGTGTAATGCAAAATTGAGTGCGACAGTCGCTGTCCTGAAGCGGAGTACAGGCTTTAGCGAGCACTCTTACGTCAAACGGAGGCGAGAGTATGCTTTGGTCTCTACTGTCTTAAATCTCGTTCATTTTCGAAACATATGACGAAATATTAGTGTAAATTTGCGATCCGTCCAAGCTGATCGACACGACGATTGACTTCCCATTTGTATGAAGAGTGAAGCTCAACGATCGGCATCGCACACCGAAGTAAATATTCATGCACTACCTGTAATCATGATTTCAGTTCTCGTGTAATAAAATCTGCGCGACTCATTGCTGCGAAATATCGGCAAGGATAGCTCATCAAGTCGGTTTTTAGAATCCTTGCAAGCAGTTAAACTGAGATCGACGTAGGCAATGACTTTTCCAACAGTAACTTAAATCAATAAGTCATCAAACACTGTTTTATGGGAAAAAACACAAAGGCCATCATAAAATACACCTTAATTTTGAACATCATAGCTGTCTATTAACAGGTCAAGTTATTAAGAGGAGTCGTATTCTTCGCATTAATTTCATGCAGGGGATTTCATGTCATAACACACTAATAATATAACCTCGATGTTGTGGTTACCCACAACCTTGTATACGGTTACCTACGAACATCGGAAACGCACTAGGAAAGAATGCGTCTCCCCACGTATCTATTCATCAGACCTCGAAAATGATGCGACACTGATGTGTGAGAGATACGACTTCGTCAAACGACAAAGAACCTGTACAGCCGCCTTACAATCTTTCCGATGATTTTTCTCATCATGAATATTTGAAATGGACTCCCTTCTTCTTTAAAAAGCCGTGGTCCATACCAAAAGAAGTTATTCTGATCGCGATGCTTGTAATATCGTGATTTACATCTTCGCAAATCTTGGAGAAACTCGCATTAACCTCGTTCGATCTCGGGTGTCAGCGACGATTCTACTTTTTCTTCGTACGCCCCTCTCCTCTATTCGGTGGACTCTAGACGCCTTTTTCAAGAATAACTTACTTTTCTCCCTCGCTTCACGTTATTACAGTTCTTTACTGCCTGTTTGGAGATTGTTTCATTTAGAACAAATCATAGGTAGCTTAGTATATTTTTTGCACTTAGGGTATTTTGATATTATTGTCTACGTCTTGTTGTAGACTCTTCTATCTTTTAACACCATGAGGACTCATTTTCTTTATCACAATCCCGCCCGAGTCTAAGCAAAGGTTACTCTCAGTCAGTGGAATCGAGGCTCGCAGCTTGTTAACATCAGAGAGTGCACGAAAATCGAATGTTTTCGTAGTATGTCCCCGAAGCGTGGCACGATAACAGTGTTTCAGTTTTGATGGCTCGGTCATGCCAATAATGCTTCTCGTCATTCATCACCAGTAGAGTAAACAATCGTTCAAGTATATCTTCAAGATATTACACATACACTCTCATCAACGAACAGTTATTTGAAGTAACATCGCAATTAGAAGTGAGCTCTTGCTCAGTGAACCTCCAATTGCAAGGACAGTACCATCTTTCACGGTATCGACAATTTAGAGAACACCATCTTGATCTCCCACGTCACTGCTGATCCTGAGTCCCTGTGGAGTATGTTCAATGTCCTACTCATTTAAGATGAGAATTTCGAATGTGTTTAGAGATAACTGTTTCTCCTTGCAATTGTCGTGCGATAGCGCGTGTTAGTAGTTTCTCATATAGTATTAGATCTCTTGATTTTTTCCTGAGTGTCTTAATTAACTCATTGGCCGCGATGTGAGCCGCCGGTGTATGGAGGGATTTTCATCATGCTGTTGACCGGCCAGTCGTCGCAAATTCAATTTTTGAGTTGAATACTGAACTTAAGTTTAACACGTTGCGACCAATGTGTTAATAACTTATTTGTAAGAAAAACGAAAATCTGCGCTCAACACCATCGATAATCGGTGTGTGAAAACATTATCTGATAAATTAAAGTGACCTAAATAAGCATTAAAATACCTCCACGTACTTACTGAAGTTACTTGTTTCCCTTTATCCAATGCGAGGGATGGCAGTAAATTCGTTAACTGATTGGCTACATTAACAAATCTAGATACCAAAATAGGTCAAATATAATCTGCTACTTAGATCAGTTATAAAAATGAAATCGTGAAAATTGATGCAACAACGGAATAATAGGCATTAGTTATGAAACTCTAACGAATGTATATAAATATCATTGAACATGAGTGTTTTTGAATAACTATATTATTAATTTTATTAGGAAGTTATATATGAAAATTTAAAATGATAGTACTGTAGAAGCTTACAGTCATAATGTAGACATAATGAATTGCGTACTGAAGAGCCAAACCCGGTGTTTGAATGAATGGTGCGTTATTGTTCAAGTTGAAACATGTGTACATAAACTAACGATGTTGATTAAGTAATCCATGTTTCCCAATAAAACTACTAAGCACACAGTGTCCGTTGAAAAAAGCCGTTTACTATGCAATAACACAAAAGAATAAGGATTGCATCAGGATAGCAGAAACTCAAAACAGTTTCGGCCTTGATTACCATTGGAGCGAAAATATATAAAGGAGAAATAAAGTTTTCGAAGAAAAAATTAGTGACCTATTGTTTTTGAAGCTCCAATTATTATTTATTATGTCAATCAATTGATGTTCAAAATTGCAACTGAAGTTTGGGTTTTACGCTAGTACTGAATAAGCATAAGTTTTTATTCGGAGTTGGGAAGGTATAGACTTATTTCTTAGTTGCTCCACATCAAAGGAACGAAAGCACGATATCTAAGGAAAATTGGGCTTTTGCATTTGGTCGGGCCACGGGACACCCAGTGAAGGAAATAGCGGGTTGTTGGTTTTTATGCCGCACTGCCAAACGGGTCTACCAACAATTGAAACAATCCAGTATACTGTAATTCACGGTAAAATTGGGGTCGGATGAAATTTTTAACCGATTGGGACCGTCACCGAGTGTTAATCGGAAGGATAGAACTACTTAGTGAAACATCAATGAAACCTTTTTACTGTAGCTGAACAAACTTTCCGTGGGGAAATCCATGTAATGGATCTACAGTATGGAGCTGAGTGGCTTGTACCCACAATACCACTCGCTTAAAATGAGCCAAAGCACACACACACACGTTGGATTGTAAAGGAGCGGAGAAGTGTCATGTGGCTAGATGAATCACGATTCTGTCTATAGCAATGGCGCTTGCCGTCGTGATCCCCGAAGTCCTCATAAAGCCTTCAATGAAGCCTGCGTGCATGGAGTGAGACAAGGAAAAGGGGGCTCTGTCATGTTCTGGGGCTGTTTCAACTACGTAAAAGTGAGTCCTTTTGTTGAGGTTGCCGTCAAGCTGAGCCAGTATGACTACACTGAGCTACTAAATTCGCAAGTTTTGCCATTTGCATAGTATTAAAATGAAGAAAGGCACGCTGCTTTGCCTATCTTTAAGGATAACTGCCTAGTGCATCGGATTAGAACTGTCATTAATAGGCACAACAGTCATTCAAGATATGTCAGACATTTACAATGGCCAGCAAAGTCGCGAGACATTAACTCAACAGAAAGTTTGTTTTGATGTCTAACTTAACCCAAAATGTACGTACTGTGGCGGCCTATTGATGCAAGGGAAATGCAAAATCGACCAGATGTACATACGTTAAAACACTTGTACTCAATAAAGCGCGAAATTACCGCCACTATTCGTGCTCGCAGAGGTCTTACACCACCTTAGTAGCGCGTGACTAATTTTATACCCGTCGAGCTTTTGAGGCGTACCATATAGTCTTTGTCCATGCATGTATGAATGCATATTGATATTCTGCAAGTGACTTTCACTATCAGCGCTGCCTACTTCATCACGGATTTCTAAAATGCTGCATCACTCACAGTACGCTTCCGTTAGAGAGGCAATATTCAAAAGTAAATTTGTTCTGGCGTACAAAAAACGTCCTAATTTATAGCTGTAAATTCGTGGTGCGTGAGTAAACACTCAAACTTAGCGTTAAAAAAACATCAGATGAACAATAAAAAGAGGCTCCGTCTGAAAGTCACTCGCAAAACGTTTTACAGAGCGCATTTGAGTGGCAAAGAGCATATAATAGCGAGCGGTAAACAGTCACGGCGCAGCTCTGAGGAGCAACATGTCAAAGGGTAGAGCATCGGAATCAGAGAAGCATTCAGCGAACATTGCATGAAACTTGTGCACTTTTATTACAGGGCAAGTTTACAATGCAATAAACACCCACAATGATCGTACGACTATCTAGATGGCATAAAAAAGTAGTAAACTTTAGAAGAGCAACCTACGTGCCAGCCCTTCTCTATACTATCGCTACCATATGGCGTATCTTCCACTGCGGTTGAGATGTTCAAATTTATTTCTCTCGAACGTGAAATTCTGGTGCTTTAGGTTGTTGGAGAAGACAACTACATGCTGATGCAGTTCCTTCAACATTATGAAATGTTTTATCTCAAGGAAGTTCCATAACATTTCATTGGAAAGTTAGTAGTTGGAGTTCTGAATAACGACTTCGAAACGGTGGGTTAATCCAGAACGGGCGGTGCAAAAAGTGAGAGCTGCCGTCCGCAGATCAAAGTTCGACAAATAGGAAACGCGATAGCAAGAAACCAGCAATAGCGACCTTTCATTTCTTTTTAACTTTATAACACGGAAGAAACCGAAGGTGTATTGCATTAGTGTGTGTTGAAAAAATGGCCAGGATCAGCAATTGAGGATGGATAAGACACCGAACGAGTCTTCAAATTAACTGAACTATGGCAAAAAATTGCATAATGAATTAGACAATAACTCACGTTAATTTTATAATCGGAAACATAAACAAAACGACACTGGAGAACAAAGTGAGCAGATTTGAGGTGAACGTGTAAACTTGTTCGAAATGAGACGTCTCACAGATGTGCGGTTCCAGAAGTGGAAGAAAGTTCAGCCAGAGCAGAACAGCACGTCTGTGAGCACAAGATTTTCTCTTGCTATGATGTTATAGTGGCAATCACATTCATCATATTGGTACATTCATTTGAATAAATTTCAATTGATAATCAACGATTTCAACGATTTATGACACAAAACATCCCTCTCGAATGAATAATTAAGATCTGCTTAATATTTCCATTTATAACGCAATCTTACGGTATTGTAAATTGGAAGATCTGATTTGATGCTTGACAAACATACTCGTATGTAAGCCTTAGATTTTTAAAATCTCTGGTGGCAAAAGGAAAAGTTCAAGAAAATCACTCACCAACATTGCAGTCTTCAAATACAGTAGGTCTGTAATTTTCGAGACTTATTGAACTCACAATGAAACAGGTAAAATTAAGACAGTGTTAAGAACGATAATAAGATTATACAAGTCGAGAAACAAAACTGTTACACTAATCGAAGACGGCGGACGTTACCTGGATACGCTCATTTTAGTACACGAAAGAGCTAAATTAGAACAAAAGTTCACGCGAAAATAAATATATTCCTAGATGAAACCTGGTTGATTGAACCCACTGACGACTAAATATTTCAATGCAAACGTTCGTCGAAAGTGTTCTGAATCTAACTTGACGGCCCCAACATCAGCTATGGAAAAAAATCCTTCGCTGAGTCGTGTAAAAACACTCTGATATTTATGTTTCAGCAGGAAAGTTTTTCAGTGAATGAAAACTAACTCAGGATTTGTACACAAGAAGAAAGTCTGCAAGCTTTATAAATTCATTCGATCGGTTTCTCGAGAAACATGCGGTACGGCATCTGAATTAGTTTCCTTGTACGCGGATTATTGACGGTTGCTGGTGACGTCAACTGGGCGTTGTGAGCAGAGCAATCCATGCTCAATTTCGACGAATGGTGGCGCTGAGAATGGGAAGAAAGGATCGAAGACTTTTCTTTTAGAATCAAGCTAAAAAGAACACAGTCGCTGATCAGTTATCATCTTGATATTACATCGTAATTAGCCAGCTTGCGGACAATATTCTAAAAACAGTTTATTGCTGATCCCGCATTTAAAATAACTAGAATTACTCCGCAAGACTGAGCTCTATAAATGTCGTAAGTTTTCTTTCCTTTCTGTGGCTATAATACGAAATCTTATTCATGTTGGTAACTTTAAGAATACTGTGTTTTGGGGTTTGTTTTTGAAAGGTATTGCAAGTTTATCTGAAAGAAACAATACCCGTATTTCTTTGTTCTCGATGGTTTGCCTCTTACTTCAGTAGCAGCTGCATAAAAAAAGACATGAAAAAACGGATCGAGATGAATGCAATTTTTTCACTGGTTCATTTCCCGTGAAATTTTAAAAGTCCAAGCCTCTTTGAATAAATTCATTGTAGGAAATACTGTACAACATTAGGGTAAATTTCAAATTATAAAATTATAGCTCACTGAACTGTAACGGTGATCAGCAAGGTATTTTACGATCTTAACATTTATAATGTTCTCCGCTACATTCCTCTTGTGTGCGGAAACTGCGAAGTTTCGCCATTAGTTTTCTGCGACCGCCGTCGAACTCACAAGTTAAAATGTGAACTGCTCCGAAATAGGGACTTGCTGGAGGAGGAGAGGGGGGATGTCAGAAGAGGGCAGGAGAAGAGCATGTACAGAGAAAAGAGAATGACTCGACAGAATTGGAGCTGCCCCGAACCAAGTGTTGCTCTAGGCTTCTGAAAGTACTGAAGACTACCAACCTAAAGAATGTGTGGGCCGTCATTTATGGTCTGTGTGGCCAGTGTGTGTAGTGGGTCCATTGCAAGTCAGTGAATGAAGGATTAACTCATGCGATGCATGTGCTAGTCAAAACAAGTCGGCTAAGTGTCAGTTTTCTGCTTTGTTTTTACCGTCAACATTAGATTGATATGAGTTGTCAACAACTTTTGAGGCAATGATACACTGAGGTAGAAGTTGATATCCATACTATGCATTGAGACAGAACGAGCGTCGAGTTCAAATAGCCGCGTTGTTGTCGGTTAACGAGAAATTTCAGAGCGTAAGCCCGTCTAGGCTCTGGTAAAATGAATGGGATGCCTTTAGCAACTGCACTTTTTGCTGGCTGTGCACTATCAGTAGTCAAAAATTTTTCATCGCAATAAAGCATTTGCAAAATGCCGAAATTTCTTGAATGTTTTAGGATTTAAACGTCTTCATTAATTAAGGGAATTTTTTAGGATTAACATTTAATAGAAGTTGTGGTCGTAGAAGTCGTATGCGGCAAATCATTATGATGGTTTGAAAATATTTGAATTCTGAATATTTCTAGTGGGAGAGTTAATGAGGTTGATTTAGTTTCAACCAACAACTTTCTATCCCGAAGAAATTTTATCATATACTAAGCGTGTTTTTACACAGCAGCCAATATGTTTTAGGTAAGAATGAATTCTACGTGGTTGCAGTTGTATTTGTGTTGACATATTTGAAAAAATCATAGAGTTATCATCTAATTTGGAAGCACAACTTGGTTTGAAGTAACTTCAAGCCTTTAAATGAATACTGAAATTACATTCTCTCTAATCCCATGAAATTTTAATCGGACGCACGGGAAACGAATATATTTTTACAGTTTGGCCATTGCAATCCTCAATGTTTGAAAATAAACCTGAGAATAAACCATGTGTGAACTGCGCTTGAAGCTCCCCGTTTACTTGTGCAAAATGCTTACACGGAACACGAGCGCACCTCTCATCGGTAGGATCACAAATATCTGGCGAATGTCATACAATGAAGAACACAATCCATCAAATTAGCATAGTTCGACCGTCCAGCGAGCATTTCACTCGCCCTCATCCCGCCCTCAAGCCTCGTTAAGTCTCAGATTTACTCAGATCGTGCTCGCCTGCGTCAGCGCAGTTGACTTGGTCTTCAAAACGAATGTTTAGTAATCCTCTGTTAATTATTTTGCATCGCCAATGGGAGATTAGCGCAGGATTCCGTTCGAGTCAAAGTGAGAATTATTTCCTGAATGTTTAGGTTCTTTTTTCTTTGGTGCTAGTAGCCAGCGTACGACTTCAGAGAAGAGTACCTTTGTGCATTTTCTTGTTGACATTATTCTTTGAGTTTCCAACTCTATGGAATGGTCAAATCCTAACTTAGGTTTTTCTGGGACGACTTTTGAAGTGAAGATAGTGTATTGTAACACATTCTAATCGATGTGTTCGCCTGTTGTTTGTGTGTTTCATTACCATCACCAGAAATTGTGCACCCTAGTCAAAATTGAATAAATTTCCCAGGTTCTCTAACAATGTAGGAATCAAACCCATCAACATTGAACAAGAAGTAGTAGCGTCACGATTCGTGGTTTTGAACGAGAGCTTCAACTGAATGCCGGGATCGCAGTTATGATTATTCGATTCATTTGCTCTGAAATAACCGCACAGAACACAGTGCACCGAAATAAAACGCCAGTTTGCACGGCAGATGTCAAATCCAATTTGACAAATTAGGACTCGTCCGCGCGGCTGGAACAAAGGAAGAAGGAGGTCCGTGTAGCGACGACGGTGGCAACGCGAAGTGTTCATACGAGACCGGGGTAAACAAAGCGATGGCTCAGCGCGGTAGGATGTGACTTCAGACCTTGGACTGATGGCAAAAAATTACATGAATAAAAAAAACGATATATGTAGAATGAAATTAATAAAATAATTCATTCAGTGAATTTAAAAGATTTCACTGTATGTTTCAAGTCTGAAGTTCACCTGTAAAAATTCATATCAATAAATGAATTGAGATATCTGAAAACACTTCGCAATCTCACTGCTTACTGGTGCAAGTTAATGCACGATGAACCACTGACAAAGCAGTTCGTCAGGAAAGAAAACATCAAACGAAAGGATGTTTTATTTTTAAGCATGAATCGTGACCAAAGAAGAGCAATTCGATGATAGAGTAGGGTGAGAGATTGTAAATATGATACACCATTAGCGTTATTGTAGAGGATTGTATCCTAGTGAGAAATTGACTTGGTTTAATGTTCATATCATTCACAAAAGGCCACAAGTACCAGTCACTCACGTCGTTCATTGTTTGTTTGAAAATATGTACCTCTGATAAATTTTTCGTTCAATAAGCTCACAACACACATTGACAGACGTTCCAATAATTTCTTATAGAGCATAAGAAAGATAAAAGCGAATAACTCACGACAGAAGCCCTTCATGGCTCGACGACCTGTGTTGAGCTTGGTCATCCCTAAAATTCATTACTGCTGAGTCAGTGGAGCAGCTTCGAATTTCCAGCTCCGTTAGGTTGGGTTAATATCACGGAAATGTATTTTTTGAGAACGTCAGCTGTAGATGGGATGCAACACAACCGATTCACCAAAATTTATCAAAATTGTCAGAGCAAATCTTTTTTTGGCTAGCTGTTACTTTCAATAAGCCAGAATGGCTTGTAATAGTGAACAATAGAGATGGGAGCCATGACGGATGACTCGACGGTAATAGCTACTGGCATGTCAAACCATGACTCTCACCAGACGGCGGTGTTCGAGAGGGTGAATGTTATAAGGAGAGCGGTTCAGAACTACCGTCATTTGGGCTTGTGAAATTCGACTCTTGACCAAAGTCTCGTGTCACTACACGCATCAAGAGCTGTAGTGTCTTCTTCTCTTTCTACGAAGGATTGCAGCTTCTTTTATTGAAACAGATAAGGTCAAAGTTTGAAGTTTTTTAGGACTGTGTGCACATATGGTGTCTGGAGCAGATGGACGCTGAGCAAGAGCTGGATGGGGGATTTTGTTCTCTAAATGGAGACGCTTTTCGGTTCCTCTTCCAGTGTCATTAGGTTTGGAGGGCCTGGCATTGTGACTACCCACAAGGTGACCTCTGTTTGAATGGTGTGCTTTGCGTCCAGAATGCACAACAAAAGCACTGGCGCCAGGCGAGCCTGGAACCAACTTCGCGCCTTCGTGTCACAGTCACAAAATTTCAGATTAAATTCAGTCTCATCCTCGAGCCGCAGTTCAAATTCTCCAAAGATTAATAATTAATTTGAAAAGTAAATTGATGTTTCCATCTTGCACGATGTTGACGCTCATAACAGTCAGGCTGGACGTGACACATTTTATTGATTTTCGGCTTATTTAGGTCACTACCTGGTGACAGATCCTAATGTGGAACGTACGAGACATACGGGGACATCGCAACTGGATCTTACGCTCTCAGAGGTCTCAGTGAAGAAAAATTTCACTATCCATCTGTCACGAATACCGAAAAATCTTCCAATGTTTGGATTCGGACTTCTCTGCTCAAAACAATAGTGGAGATTCCTTCGAGACAAAGTTTACAGTCAAGTGTTCAATTAGGACTGTGTGTGCGTCTTACTTGTAAAGGAAGTACGCGGAGGAATTTTGAAGTGAATATTTTCCTCGTGTTCATAAATAAGGAAATGTTTCTTTTTAAAAGTATACACATCAGACACTCAAAAGTGAAAATATTATAATAAATTCTCGCGATGTTCGGCCGGACATGGCATAAGCAGAGAGTACGACATGACACGAGCAGAGAGCATGAGCAGACATGAGCAGAGAGCATGAGCAGACATGAGCAGAGAGCATGAGCAGACATGAGAAGAGAGCATGAGCAGACATGAGCAGAGAGCACGACATGACATGACCAGAGAGCACGACATGACATGAGCAGAGAGCACGACATGACATGAGCAGAGAGCACGACATGACATGACCAGAGAGCACGACATGA